>VCRD01005639.1:22157-32912 GCA_006783055.1 Trinorchestia longiramus
CACCAGAACACACACACAAAGTTCCTGCCAGTTACACAGCACACCAGAACACACACACAAAGTTCCTGCCAGTCACACAGCACACAAGAACACACACACAAAGTTCCTGCCAGTCACACAGCACGCAAGAACACACACACAAAGTTCCCATCAGTCACACAGCACACAAGAACACACACACAAAGTTCAGAGCTAAGATCGTGTAGTTACAGTAGTGGTGAGACGGAAGTCTAGTGCTCTCATTGCTCAAATTCAGTTTTTCAAGTCAAAACTTTGCGTCCAGATATCAAGCGATTTTTATTATTATTATTATTTGATGGAAGCGAATTATTATTATTTGATGGAAGCGAATTATTATCATTTGATGGAAGAGAATTATTATTATTTGATGGAAGCGATTTTTATAATTACTATTTGATGAAAGCGAATTGATATCAAATATTTGATGGGGCGAAGCAAAAGCTTCGGTCATAATAAGTGAAACTCTAGTGGGCTAAAAAATATTTCCAGTAATGGACCAGTTGGCAACTGCAGCTACACAGCAGCTGCAGCAACTCTACTCATCTACCTACCCCCTCCCTTCCTCTATCTACTCTCTACCAATCATTTACCATTGTTTACGCTGTCATTTTCTTAACATTGAGCTTACAAAATATTTTAAAATACTTGGATCAAGTTCATTCAAAAATAAATGATATCTTTATACAAGCTGATAGTCTTCAGCTTCAGAAAATATTGATAACATTCAACGCAGAACCACCACGAAGAAAAGTTCGTTAAAAAATTTCCTGTATTAATCCATAAATTACAATGCCATGTCGTCGAGATGACAAAAAAAGTATTATTTGTGGCAGAAGTTTTAGAAAACGTCAGCTGGGCGTCAGAAGAATCCGTTTCAGGTATCCACATTAGGAATTATACAGAGAATTTTACCTTCATTTACAGTAGGCCCTCTACAGCGTGCGCAAACACTACTTCATTTTTCCTAAGAAAGTTCCTTTAAAAAAAGGAAGTTACGTTGCCGCACCCTGTATAACGCTAGTCACAGCTGATATCCATAAGCTGCCATAGCAGGAAACTAAGATTTTCTTGGCGTGGATATGTGATGTTGCGAACAGCCTTCACCAAGTTCAGTCGTACAGCAACCACGAGACTTTCGTTCGCTTTTGGTTGATATCACACAAAATTGTACAAACATGCACTGAATTAACAAAGAAACTGGGAGCCAATGAATGTTGATCTCAACAAACGGAAATGAATAATAATAAACGCAGAACAAAAAACGGAGATGAACAAAAATAAACAAAATATTATAATAACAACAACTGGGGAATCTATGAGTAATAAACACATTATATGATGTGCCGTATGATGGATTCTGTTAAACTGGTTTTATTAATGTGTTGCATTTTCTGGCGTACTCTATTTGCTAACACATGTCTCTTGTTAGCATTATTCCTTACTATTATTTTCTTCCCTTGAGTACATTCATCTTTTCTAATCTCTTTTTTTTATCTTACTTGAAAACATGCAAACACATTCACCGTAATGGTATTACCTTTAAAAGCACATCAAGCACTTAACGACCATATTCAGAGAAGCATTTTATAATCCAATGCTGCATATTACATAGATCACCTTTGCTGGCAATATACGATTTTTTTTTCGTTTTCCTTCCAGACGAATCTACAAAGCCGTGAAGTCGGCCCTTGAAACTGCAACTTCCTAATTCTGAGATGTGCAGTGCTTTTTCTACCACTCGAGATATTGTGAATGAAGTGCATGTCCTCCCAGTCAGACTTGCGTTATAATTGAGGCTACAATGCCTCCATTAACCTTCCGTGGGAAATTAAGACAGAGTGAAACAGTTCTTTCGGTTAAACTTGAATATCTCATGATGTCTGATTTGTTTTGTTAAAACAGTAATAACAGTTGTCAGACACTGGGTGAAACAAACAGAATCCTACCACTGGGTGAAACAAACAGAATCCTACCAGTCACTGGATCAAAACAAACAGTATCCTACCAGCGCTGGATCAAAACAAACAGTATCCTACCAGCGCTGGATCAAAACAAACAGAATCCTACCAGTCACTGGATTAAAACAAATAGTATCCTACCAGCGCTGGATCAAAATAAACAGAATCCTACCAGTCACTGGGTGAAACAAACAGCATCCTAAAAGGCACTGGGTGAAACAAACAGCATCCTAAAAGGCACTGGGTGAAACAAACAGCATCCTACCAGTCATTGGATCAAACAAACAGCATCCTACCAGTCATTGGATCAAACAAACAGCATCCTACTGGTCACTGGATCAAGAAAACAGCATCCTAAAGGTCACTGAATCAAAACAAACGGTATCCTACAGATCATTGAATCAAAAACTGTATCCTACCAGTCACTGGGTTGATCAAACAGAATCCTACTGGTCCCTTGATCAAAGAAAGAGCAAACAGCACCCTAGCGGTCACTGGGTGTTTTACTATATGAAGAGGAACCTACTGAGCAATAGAAAATTCCTGTTGCCTTTATTTTGGTGCAGCGAAAGACAGGAATGGTCGGAGGTACTCAGAAAAATCGAAGAAAACATCAGAGCAAAATGAAGCGTTACTTCATCATGGAACTCATTTAACAAGACAGAACATTTTTTTTAAATGAGGTATGAAAACGAAGTCATTTTGAGGCGCATCCATAAGCAAATACATATGATACCCGAGCTATTGTCTTGAATTTAACCGCACTTTTTCAAGAGCGAAAATAATTATGACACAGCTGTAATAAACTGGACACTTTGAATTGTATTTCCACATCATACGAAAGTCAAGAAAAGGCGTTTGAATCGTTTAGTTGGGTCATTAAATCGATGTTTGAAAAACATGACGTGGAAAATGTAAAATAATTTTTTATTTCAAGATTGAATATCGATCGTCAACTGGCGAATTGTTTAACTTGTGTACTTATCGAAAGTTAAAAAAGGAAAAACAATTCATGCTTAGCCCCACAGCAAATTACAGTGATGAACATGTTAATACAGTGAAGACTCCGAGAAAAATATCCAACAAACATTACCATCGAAAACTTGAGTGAAAACAATCCGTTAATGTTACTAAAAGGAAAAAACAAATATGACGAGTAATGCAAAGAAAAATTGAATTACTAGCATATTAAGAACCAACATTGACGAGAGATGAAGGCTAAGAAGGTAATGGAGAGCAGATGAACTGGAGGAAGTGAGACAAGGCGACTGGGCTGCGTGATTAATCATAGTGATCTGAACTGCCTCTCTGCGCGCTGTGTGTACGCGGGTGCCCAATTCCCGCACTCTTGCTTGCCAGGGCTTGTGTATTGTGATCATGTAGTGTATGCAGACTTGCCAGGGCTTGTGTATGGTGATCATGTAGTGTATGCAGACTTGCCAGGGCTTGTGTATTGTGATCATGTAGTGTATGCAGACTTGCCAGGGCTTGTGTATTGTGATCATGTAGTGTATGCAGACTTGCCAGGGCTTGTGTATTGTGATCATGTGGTGCATGCAGTACTTGGCAGTAGTTGTGTAGTGTATGCAGTACTTGGCAGTAGTTGTGTAGTGTATGCAGTACTTGGCAGTAGTTGTGTAGTGTATGCAGTACTTGGCAGTAGTTGTGTAGTGTATGCAGTACTTGGCAGTAGTTGTGTTGAGTATGCAGTACTTGGCAGTAGTTGTGTTGAGTATGCAGTACTTGGCAGTAGTTGTGTAGAGTAGTGATCATGTAGTGTACATAATACTTGGACAGTAGTTCTGCAGTGTAGTGATCATGTAGTGTACATAATACTTGGACAGTAGTTCTGCAGTGTAGTGATCATGTAGTGTACCCAGTACTTAGGCAGTGGCTGTGCAGTGTAGTGATCATGTAGTGTACCCAGTACTTAGGCAGTGGCTGTGCAGTGTAGTGATCATGTAGTGTACCCAGTACTTAGGCAGTGGCTGTGCAGTGTAGTGATCATGTAGTGTACCCAGTACTTAGGCAGTGGCTGTGCAGTGATCCCGTTGCGAACATAACAATGAGAATATGACTAATGTACGATGAGTTTCAGCATTTCCCCTCGTGAAAGAAAGTGACTGTTTAAGAGAGGAATATCTTACACGGAATATCACGCGGTTTGGTTGCTAAGTCAATACACCTACTAGACGACTGAGAAGCCATCAATAGAAAAGAATATTAGAAATGTCAATAGTAATCGTGATGAATACACTGACAAAAACAACAGAGCCGAAAATGAAAAAATACTTCTTTTCGTTTACTACACTTTCAGTGTGATTTTCTGCAGAGATTTCAATGTACTCCAGACTAAAGCGGCCCCTACCAATGGCTTCGTGAGTATATTCGTATTGATTACTGTCGAGATTATTAATGGACATCTAAGAACGGAAAAAATTAAGTACTTTAATACTGTACCTGATTTTTGTTATGTCAACAGTCAGAATTTAAGCGGTTGGACGTAAACAATAAAAAGCAGTTGTTTGTTGACCTCAACAGAATGTATTTTATTTTGAATTATAGTAGAGTCAGTACACAAGAATTCATGGAAGTAAACACGCTAAATGATTAATTTCTTCTGGTCCTGTCGAATAGAGAACACGATGCACCGCTCAACCATATTAACTCGTGAGTACTTTTATTAATTCAATTTAGGACAAATATACAAAGTTCATTGATGATGTGAAAATACAAAACTGAGTTCATTTAACTGTGGTAATTCAACTTCCTTAGAACAGCACTAGAACAGAAATTTTAAAGCTGCGATATGTTTAGTGGAAACGCATTCTTTCGCACCATTATTATGTTCGGTATTGTTGCAATGTATTAACACCAAGCAAATAATATATGATTAAACCACGACTTAATCACTTCAACTACACCAAATAGCGTGCTCCTCCACTCCGGAGAGAACCCTATGAAAAAAAAAATTGAAATAGGAGCCCACTAAACCACAAGGTACCAAGGGTTCAACCACAGCTTCTGCTTACTCTTCCTTAACCCTAAGCAGGGTAGCCCTCTATTTCAGAAGCCTGGAAAGCATGTAATAGGGAGAAAATCAGCCAAGGTTACCGTTCTAGGGTTAAAACTGCGTGACATTCACGACATTCGAAAATTAGATTACCTAATTTTTAGGCAGAACTTCTTTCCCCATGCAAAGAAATACACATCGTTTACCCCTAATGCTCTGCAGATGTAATTTCAAGAGCACGAGTACAGAATCGTTCAGACAGACTGCTAAGATACTCAACTCATCACTTTCTTCATCAATCATCATCACAGCTGCAGGCCTGGCCTCTACACACACAATTCACTAAGTCATATTCAAACAAAGGCTGCTGTTTTTCCTAAAATCAACGTATCTCCTAAAATATTTCAATTTCTCGCTCATTCTCAACATAGCCGTCTCACACTGTCTTCATCCCTTAGTGCTGAAGGACGTGCTTTTCACTACTTGATTTTCATTGACTCATTCATATTAGCAAGCTTGTATGTAAAGTAACTGAATGGCATTCATAGATTTAGGACTTTACATATAAATGACCTCGTTCTGATAGCTTCAATTTATCACAACGATTTGGTTTCAACTATTTCTACTCAAGAAAACCCATTATTCTAAAAATTAGTCGTTTTCATCTACATACGTAGTTTTATGCTCATTGGTACTCATTATTACACAAATAATTAAGTCATTAAACAATAATGAATCATTAGATTAATAATTAACCATTATTACACCAATAATTAGTCATCATTACCATAAAAAGTAGCTTGATAGACCTCCTCTGGCTGAGACACTCAGAAGCATTCACTGCTGCAGACATAACAACCAGACACACAGTAATCCTGTCAGATGCAGCTGTGTCTGGGCACAGCACTCACCACGCGTTACTTCACGCGTCACTCCACGCACCACGCACCACGCGTCAACTCCACGCACCACGCGTCAACTCCACGCACCACGCGTCAACTCCACGCACCACGTGTCACTCCACGCACCACGTGTCACTCCACCCACAATGCGTCACTCCACGGACCGCTCCATGCACCACTCAGCAGTTTGCTAAACACAACACATCAGTTCACACATCAGTTCACACATCACTTAACACACCATAACACATCACTTAACACACCACAACGTATTAGTTCACCCATCACGCATGTACTTAAAATCCACTGAAAAAAACCTAGTTGTAAAACTTGCATCCAAACATAGCACGAATGAGGAATTTTCCTCAATTCTTACATAATGGCTTCAAATAATTGAACATTTGAATTTCCCCATGTCTCCATAGCGTGTCTTGCTGTTCCATTTCAACAATTACTTAAAGCGCAAACTTCTGTAAGACACCAAACCAATATGAATCAGATTTCTAAACTATATATAAACATTTCATGAAAATACAATTCATGACTTAGATCAATCAAAATGAGTTGTTTGAAACATGCAAAGCACTAGAGAGCATGCAGGAAATCTCATGCAGTTATTTCTAAGATTCAGTTGGACTTTAATAAATAGAATACTGATCAAAATGCTGTGCATGACAAAAATTTAAATATTAACTAGTATGAACGATGATGGCTTGAATGAATAAACTGTTTTAATGAATGAAAAGTACAAAAGTTTCATGGTTTCAGAATCGATACTTTGAATCATAAGTTCTACACTTTTTGTGAGCAAGGTAAGTAACTCATTCAACACTAATTGAAGTTCAGATAGTGAATGTTGCGTGAGTTCATGAAAAATAGAAGCTATGCATATATTTTTTAAAATCTTTTAATTCTTGCATTGTGTATTTAATTCTGCAAGTTGAGTAATTTCAGTGTGATGTTGACCAAGCACACCATATGCCTGTCCTAAACTGCCACTGGAACTGCAATTGCAGCACTGCCACGAATAAGGTGAATCCAAAGTCCCATGTAAGAACAGATAATTGAGGGATTAATCTTTCTCCGTCTGAATTAACATCCATGACTCTTAGTTCTATACATTTCATAACATTTATTTCAAAAGTTGGACAATCTTTTCACGAGTGATTAAATGTCCAGACATATCTCACCACATATTCCGTTTCCTCTAGCTTAAAATCTTGTAAAAACGTCAAAAAAATTATAGAGGTCATTGCACCACAACTTTCCACCTATTTCAAGAACTACTTGACCACATAAAACCTAATCTTTTGAAAGCCTCATTTAAACTGCAGATGCACATCATAATGAAAATTTGAGTGTACTCGTTAAGTTGGCGAGCGAGCTTACCTGCAGCGTTATATCCCGAGTTCGTGGAGTCCCTGGGTGGCTGAGGAAGTGACGCTACTGCAACGACAGAACCAAGGGAAACAACTCAGTATTAGGGACAAAATGATCGATCTCGCTCCTACCTACTGCTACACCTACAGCTCAGCCATACTCTCATATAGTCACTCAGAGGTAAGGGTTGGTGGATGAAGGAGAAATCCGTGCAAACACGAGGAATCCTAAACCTTCTGATGCTTAGGTAAATGACTGAATCCTGAGTTTATTTTAACGATAAAAATGACCAGAGCATAAATAGATGGTTTTGTTGCAGAGAGGATAATTGTCAAGTTTCTTAAGACTAGACTGATGAAGCCAGAAATAGAGTTTCAGCAGTGCTGAAATTTAAATTTACGAACTGGAGTTGTTCAAATGGACTGAAATGACTGCATGAAAATATAAATGCAAAATTCGTTGCTATGAGAAAACATGTGACCGTGATCTAAACTAAACAGAAATTAAAATTAAAATACAGTACAGAGACAATAATAGAGTATCAAATATGCATTTAAGGTCAACTAAGTCAGAAGAGCACTTTAAATTTGTAAGATAATATGTACAAACACTGCAAAATAGACGTACAAAGTGGGAGCTGCAACTAATGCATAATATAAATGTGGATTTTGTGTCCGGGCAAGGTAAATGAAGGTAAACATAGGAGGCAAAAAGGTCGTTACCAATAAGAAGGAAATTTATTGATAAAGAAAAACTTGAGTCAATTAAAGAAGAATTGAAGCATGCGCACATGTTTTTAGTAAGTTCACGTGTGTAGAATGTGACGTAGCGGTGGCAAAACAGGACTGCAGGTTTACATCAAAATACAAGTCAGTGTCTTGAAATACTAATTAATTAGTAAGTTCACGTGTGTAGGATGTGACGTAGCGGTGGTAAAACAGGACTGCAGGTTTACATCAAAATACAAGTCAGTGTCTTGAAATACTAAAAAGTAACTGAAATAAGATGGTCGAGCATTTTACACGTGAAATTGCATGCCCGAAACGAACAGCTACAAACAGGACCTATAAAAGATAGATAAATACACTCAAACCTCGTTATTTTCATTTTCACTATTTTCATAATTTCCTATTTGTACAATTTATAAAGCAATTCTTCATCATTTCCAGTATTGTCACGTTATTTTCATGATTGTCATTGACGTTTTTCTACACATATAAACTTCAGATTTTCAATTATGACTTTACTGATGACAAATAACGAGGCTGGAGTGCAGAAGTAAAAGCTCGAGAAAGAATAATTGATGCAAGTAAACACATACAGAATAAGTGAGAAAATCGGCTCATAGCGACTTCGTTCATTCATACCAAACTTGAAGTGAACGTCAATTGTCACACACCTCTCAAAATACGCACCCATGCACTGAACACAAACCTAATAAATATGCAGCTGTTGCTCCTGATGAGTGTCAGTCAGCACACATCATTGTCTTTTACAGTAGAATATACGACAATTGAAGGAAAAATCCTAATGCAACAACAAATTTTACTGAGGATCTTCAGTTGTGGTGTAGTGGGATTTTTCAATTAAAAAAATTAAACTGATTCTGAAATATGAACTGAGAAAAACAAAATAGGCTTCGAAGAATTAATATTCAATATTCAGAAAAATTACACTTGATTCGTTTTCTTTTCGTGAGCCAAAAACGAAAAATTATGGAAATTATTGTGTTCCACAAACGCACATGTGAGCCGAACGAGTAAACCAATTGTGCAATTGTGGTCAATTCTACGACTAGTACACGGTGTACATATTCTAGTACATGATGTGCGAGTACATATTCTAGCACATGATGTGCATACGCTAGCATCTGGTGCACACACGCTAGTACATAAATGTACATACGCAAGCGAATAATATGCATATGTTAGCACATAATATGCATATGCAGTATGCAATGTGTTACGTCAGTAAATAGCGTACATATGCCAGCACATGTTTTGGCATAAACATACGGTTTCTTGCAACTTTCCCCCTTAAAATAACGCACATGAGTTGCATGAAAGCACAGAAGCGTCGCCACCTCGACACACCGCGCTCCCCTCTACCAGATTTTAAGGTTATCGCAAACATACGAAAAGGCGTTGCTTTTGACGTTTCAAACTTTTTCGTGAAGACTTCAATGCGCGCCCACTGAAAAGTTCGCTTCACCGAGGAACCTAATGCGAACAAATATGAAAAATGACCACACGAACACTTTGCAACGGAAATTGCTTCGGTAAGTTTGCATTGAGGGTTTGAGGCTCCGCAACAGGCGCTTGTAGGCCTACATGCATAGTCTATCGTCACAGACTATCGACCATATGCCGGTTTGCTGAAAAAACGCGTTCACCGTTCATCTACTAAGCTTGTACATACATGAATAGAGTTGTGGATGTATCGTCAGACTTTATTACTATGTATTATAATACACACGACTTTTGTTTACCATGAAGAGCGTTTTGATAGCAGAAGACACGAAAAATTAAACATTAAGCTAGATTTACTAACTTTCGATGGCATTCACTAAGGAAGTGTCGGTTTCTCCCACCACGAGAGAGCAGGAGAAGTGAAAGAAAATAAGGCCTTCCTTATTACACAACTAAAACTACAGCTTCCTGCCTCGAGTATTTCTGATGCTGGGTGGAGAGCTAAGGTTAGTACAGGGGACAGAGTCCATAAAATAACCAGTGAAGTTCAGGAATTTTATAAACCTCCGAGAAGAGTCATCTATTCTAAAGACGTTTGACAACTCTTCCATAGGGCAATCACAGGGACCACACTTAGAATAGAATAGAATGAGGCTATAGGAACGAACCTTCTGGCCCATTCTTGGGTCGGATAATTACTTCGATAATTATTCGATTGTTTACCCAAGTCCCATGCCGTATTTCTAGCCGCGTCAACCTTGTCGGCAGCGGGATTCGAACCCGGGTCTTTCCGCTCGCAAGCAGATTCGCTCACCAGTCGACCAAGCTGGTGATTGAGGCAGCAATTATTTTTCGATTGAAATACACAAACAATCACAAATTTTATTTTTGTATAGCCTGCGCGCCTACAGCTACATATATGCATGTACAGGGTGCGGCAAAATTATTTCCTTTTTATGAAAAAAATTTCATTCGAAAAAAGGAAATTATGTTGCCGCACCCTGTATTTCTACATGTGGTCATGAACAAATAGTTGGATTTCGTACATTGAAATCTTGAAGAACAGCTTATATAACTATCGCACTACAGTTAATTACGCTAAGACCAACGTGCGCTGTAGTTAATTACGCTATGACCTACGTGCGCTGCAGTTAATTACGCTATGACCTACGTGCGCTGCAGTTAGTTACGCTATGACCTACGTGCGCTGCAGTTAGTTAAGCATGGGGGAAGGAAAAGGAGTAAGAAAAGGACAAAGAGTGGGGAAGGATAAAGACGAGTGGAGGGAAGGA
>VCRD01005640.1:19032-31566 GCA_006783055.1 Trinorchestia longiramus
CTGTGGGTTAAACCTAACTTGTGCCTGTGGGTTAAACCTAACTTGTGCCTGTGGGTTAGACCTAACTTGTGTGTGGGTTAAACCTAACTTGTGTGTGGGTTAAACCTAACATCACCAGCTTGGTCGACTGGTGAGCGAATCTGCTTGCGAGCAGAAAGACCCGGGTTCTTATCCCGCTGCCGACATGGTTGATGCAGCTAGAAATACGGCATGTACTTGGGTAAAACAACCGAATAATTATCGAAGTAATTATCCGACCCAAGAATGGGCCAGAAGGTTCGTTCCTATATTCTCATTTTATTCTATATTCTATTCTATTCTTGTGTTTTTTCGAAATTTACATGAAACATCATTGACATTTGTTAGCACAAAAACTGAGTAGACGTACATGGAAAAACGGAAATAATCAGAGATGTCCGTTTATGACAGTTTGAAATGCATTAGTTTTCCGTTTTTCGTAGCGTACTTTTTACCAACTAAAGTTTGGATTTGCTAGCAAGAAATCAGAGACAGTGGTGCAAAAACTCATGTGTTGTTCGTGATCTACGCGCGAATATTTGAATCGAGACGGAGTTTTGAAGAACTTTCAATTTGTGTAATTTTCTGAAAATTCTATATAGATAGGAACTAAATGATAGAGAATTTTATGAAATTTTATTAAAAAAAGTGAAGCTATGTTTATATGATATTTTCACAAAAATTTGCAGAAATTTGAGAAAATTTTATACAAATAGGAAAAAACTTTTTTGTACCAATTCAAAATTCTTCGAAACTCCATTAATGTGCATATATTAGTCAGTAGATGACGGAAAACTTATCGCTTTTTGTACAACTATCAATGATACTTTGTGCACGTATCGAGAACTTTTGTGGGTAAAAAGCACTTTTAGCTAAAGTAAAAATTATTGTATTTCAAATAGTTTTAAATGGAAATCTCTGATCCTACACGTTTCGTAATTCATTCGTAATAAGTTTCTGTGAAAATAAACGATCAAAATCTTTCATTATTTCTAGGAAAAAACGTATGGATATATCTATTCGTACGTTCGTTGCTCAAATTGACGATGAAGTTTTATGAGTTCCCAATACACTGACCATAATATATTAGGCCTTAAGGATGAAACGTTCGATTGTAACAGAAACTTCATTTTGCTTTATAATAAACAGAAAGATATGCAGTTTAATTAAAGGATGTATCATACATAAATTATCTACGCATTTTTGTCCTTTAATCGGTAGCTTATTCATGCCAGCAGTGAAGAATTCTGGAGAACAGGAGGTGATAAATTCACGAAATTATATTCTGACTTTGTCTTCTCAGGTGAAGTTTTTTTTCTGAAAAACGATTTCTGATGCCTGGAAAAAGTAATAGTTTGTGCAAGGTCTGATGAATATTACGGGAGGCAAAGCACTTTCAAGTTGAGTTCTTGAATTTTGTGTAGCATTCTTCGTGGAACATTTGGCAGAGCATTGTGTTGTAAGAAAATTGGGCCATCGCTATTGACCAGCCTTGTTCGCATAATTGTAAAGTTTCGTTTTAATTTCAGCAAACTGATTCATATATATATATATATCTGCTGTAATTGGCCTGTCGGGTCTCATGATGCTGTAGTGAATGACAACGGCACTTCACCACCAAACAGACACCATTAGCTTTCTCTGGTGTAAATTCCTCTCTGTATGGTGTTTTGGCACTTTATCTTTATCAACTCAGCGTGTAGAGTACTTGCAATTTTTAAAAAGAATCCACTTTTCATCACACGTAATGAGGTTATGGAAAAATGGTTCGGTTTTCATACTTGACAAAGTACGGCAAGTTCCAAGACGACGTTTCGTTTGACTTTCATTCAGTTTGTGTAGTACCCACATCTCCTCCTTTTTTACCTTTCCAATTTGCTTCAGATGATCCAATACAGTAGAAATGGAAACCTTAAACATCGCTGCTAACTCAAGCTTAGTTTGAGACGAATCCGCCTACACTACAGCTAACAACTCACCATTGTCCACCTTGGTCGCAAGTCTATTACAAGGCTGACTTTTAAGAGTACAAACGAAAAAACACAGTGCGTTCATTCGTTGCACCTACTCCTAATACCTCATCAATGTTTCAAATGTTCTGGAATGTATTTACTTCACGACCAAACTTATGTTCGTGAACAACACGAATTTTTTGATGCACTCATGGCTTCAGAAATATTGATATGCGATATGCAGCTTATAATACGATCAGACACCATGAATGGCTTATGAATAAGTGATGATGTAGCTGTTCAATGCCGAAAATTTTAAGATGAATAGAATGAAACGTCAATGTTCGGCTTTTAAACTTGATGAATAACAAAAACGGACATTTCATGCGTAACGACCAAAAAGAAAAATTTCGCAAGTGTATACTTCTTATTTTATAAGCCAAAAATTGAAATATTTCCATTTCTAATTTTCATATTCAATAGGACTTGCAGATACTAGTAAGTACAAATACAGTGGGATCGCTATATAATTATTTTGATTTGTGAAAAATTTTAAATAAATTGGATATCACACTCTATGGAAAAAATTGCGGAAAAAATTGTTTAAAGTTAATGTTAATTGACTAAAAATAACTTTTTATGAAGTAGGAAACTAGTAGCAACTATTTAATACTAATTTTTTGCGAGCAAGTGAGTGCATTACTTTATGAATCATGAAACTTTATGTTCAGAATTATTTCTGCATATAAAAATTTTAAAAAAACTTGTAAAAGTAATTACGTTCCGTAATTTACCTAGGAATATTCACGCACATGTGAGGACTCGTTGAATTTCGAAGTGTCGAAAAAGCATTTAAAAGATAAAACTGGTGTTTTTATCGAACTGAATTGACGTCAACACTAGTCAATTTTTTTGTTTACCGAAATGAATTCATGCTGACTTTGAACCCCCGCTTGAAAGATTGTTTTAAATTAATCTTTTAGGACTAGTATGCGCATTTTTTCCTATTCAAGAATCCTAAAGGTTAACAAAGTTCATTTTTTGAGAACAAACACTAGAAAAATCTTGCAACGAAGAACTTAATTTGTTTTTATCGTGAAGAATATTCAAGTACAGGGTGTTTCAGAATTAAGGCAAACAGTTTTGCGTATTAAATAAATCATTTAAAATCACTGTTTGGTTATTTAAACCTATTATCATTTTGAAGGTAGTAAGATAATCTTCATATTTCAAGTGTCTAAATTTTAAATTCATACTTTATATAATGGCTGTGGATGAAAATGTTATCAAGCTCCACAAAGAAAGCGAGAGTAACGTACCAATCGCAAAACAGTTAAAGGTGAACCGTTCAACTGTTTGCAAAATTGTTAAACAGTTCAAGGAGACTGGTACAACCTCTGGTAAACCAAGACGAGGCCGAAAACGAAGTATTCGGGAGAAACACGCGGGAGAAGATGCGTCGAAACCCACGTCGATCCCAGCAAAAACTGGCTGCAGAAGCCGGTGTTAAGAAAACTTCAATGTATCGAGTGTTGAAGGAAGATCTGGGAAAGAAACCTTTCAAAATAATGAAGTGTCGCGAGTTTACTGAACATCATGAGAGAATGAGGGCTGAAAGAAGTTGTCACATCCTTAGTGAGATAGCTCAAGGCACTCTCCTAAACTTGGTGCTTACAGATGAGAAAAAATTTGACATTCAGCAAGTTGTGAACCATTAGAACGACCGAGTTTGGAGTTCAAGTTTAGTCGAGGGTAGAATTGTTACGAGACGTCAAAATGCAGTCTGTCATGGTTTGAGCAGTTGTGACAGCCGCAGGAAGATCTTCGCTTGTTTTTGTGCCTTGTGGGGTCAAACTGAACTCAGAACAGTACATTTCTCTTATTTTGGAATCAAAGTTGCTACCATGGGCTACAAAGTATTTTCAGGGTTCACCATGGAGTCTCCAACAGGATTCAGCACCATCATATGTCTCCAACGTAATCCAAACCTGGATTCAGAGGAACATTCCATCTTCCATAAGCAAAGATGCATAGCCAACAAGGAGACCCGACTTCAATCCCTTGGACTTTTCTATCAGGTCATTTTTGAGACACGGGTCTTGGCTACCCCTCACACTTCTTTTGAGTCCCTCAAAGCAAAGCTGCAAAGGGAACGGGAAGCAATTCCTCAAGAACGGATACGTGCCGCTTGTGATGCATTTGTAAATAGGCTTAAAGCTGTAGTTCGTAATAAGGGTGGTTACATCAAATAAATGCAACACTGTATCGTTTACTGATTATTCACATATGAGTTTCAACCCTTAAAATAAAAATCGCGCATTTGAATTTTCATAAACCTACCAAAAAGTTCGTTGCCTTTAATTTTGAAACACCCTGTATACATGAAGTTTCTTCGAATTTGAATCATCGAATTATCATAAAAAATACACGAGCATACTTCTGCATTTTGCTG
Organism: Trinorchestia longiramus; assembly: GCA_006783055.1. Taxonomy (NCBI): domain Eukaryota; kingdom Metazoa; phylum Arthropoda; class Malacostraca; order Amphipoda; family Talitridae; genus Trinorchestia; species Trinorchestia longiramus. Next base: position 23,455 of record VCRD01005640.1, read on the forward strand.
CAAACACACTACAAAAAGTCATGGAATAATAATGTAAGCTGATATTTATTTTACGGTAAAGGGGAATATTCGTGCCTTCGTGGAGAATCGTTAAATTTCAAAGCATTGAATTATAATGTACAAAGATATCATGCAGGAGACTCTTACTCACAGATGATGGGAGTGACGTCCGATGCGTTCAGTTGTATCAGGGACTGGAAATTTTGGTTTTGGTTCTGTCTCTTACTATGAATCAGTAGTTGAAAATTCCCGATTGATGCCGTGACTTTCATTTTTATGGCGTACATAGTAATAGTAGTGGGTGTTGAAAGAATTTAGGATTTTATGTACATCGTAAGATAATAAAAAACTTTAAGGCAATTTAAGGTAATTCTCAGGGAATTACCTCCTTCGTTCTGCGTACAGGGTGGGCAAAATGTATGTCATTTCAAATTAGCTATGACTCTTTTCGTATTAGAGCCACAAAATTGAAACAAAAAAGTATTCTAAAAAACTTCACCTTCAATTATATTTTCATTTATATTCTTTATTCTGTCACATTCACACCGGTCTTCAACTTGACCTCTGAAATTTAGGATGGCCTCTTCAGTATGTCTGTTTTAATTGCACAGACGACTCGACACACTATTTCTTTCCGTTCATTTACAGATGTAGGATTTTTCTTAAACATTGAACGTTATTATCATCACCGAAAATTACACAATCGAAGTTAATTTCTCAATTTTCAGCCATTGGCTTGAGATTCTGATAAATATTTGACCTAACTTCAGCATCCGTTGGCAGTAATTCATTAACTTGAGGTCTCAAGGATGGGAAGCGAAGACCTCTTAACGGTGTGCTGTTAATTAGCTTCTATATATTACATTCCGATGTTAGTTTATCCGTGAATTCTGAATTATCTTCCCCTAAGAGGGATTTCTCTTTGTCAGTGTTGTTTCGCAGGTTTGATGTTCAACAGGTACAGGGTGTCCCAGAAGTAACTGACTCTTTTGATTTGCTAATAAACCGAAAACTATTAACGCTAGGATATTGAAACTTTTTTATTCGAAAGAAAAATCTTTTTATGGCGCAATAGGATACTTGGTATCCTATTTACGAACCAGCTTGACATTTGATTTTTGCTTCATTGCAAACCCTTAATTTTCATCATGTCTCCATACAGCAAAGAACAAAGAATAAGAATTTTGCAAATCTACACACGGACAATGTCAACAACAGAAGTGCAACGTGATTACAAAAATTATTTCAGAACAACAACCAGTCATCGAAGAACACAATTAAATCGGTGTATCGGAAATTTACGGACACTGAAAATGTTAATGATAAACAACGATCTGGAAGATTAAAATCAACTCGAACTGAAGCTGTAATCGAGCGAGTTTCTGCAAGTGTTACAGATAATCCTAAAGCCTCCACCAGAAAACGTTCAACTCAATTATCCATTTCCCGATTGGCATTACACCGCATTCTTAAAAAAAGACTATAAGTTATATCCTTACAAAATTAAATTAACCCAACAGTTATTGCCTAATGATTATCACAGTCGTGTTAATTATCGCGAATCTTCCAGATCGTTGTTTATCATTAACATTTCCAGTGTCCGTAAATTTTCGATACACCGATTTAATTGTGTTCTTCGAAGGACTGGTTGTTGTTCTGAAATAATTTCTGTAATCACGTTGCACTTCTGTTGTTGACATCGTCCGTGTGTAGATTTGCAAAATTCTTATTCTTTGTTCTTTGCCGTATGGAGACATGGTGAAAATTAAGGGTTTGCAATGAAGCAAAAATCAAATGTCATGCTGGTTCGTCAATAGGATAATAAGTATCCTATTGTGCCATAAAAAGGTTTTTCTTTCGAATAAAACAAGTTTCAATACCCTAGCGTTAATAGTTTTTGGTTTATTAGCAAATCAAAAGGGTCAGTTACTTCTGGGACACCCTGTACTTTCACTCAATCCTGTCTTTGTCTGTTCTTCCACAATAAACTTTAGTTGGACGAGCGTCAGTTGATCATGGTTGAAAGTGCGAGAACCATTCATCAAGTATTTATCAAAATTATGAACTTCACACGTAGAACTTCAGCTTGTACTAAAAGAAAAAAAGTAACAGTAATTATTTTGAAGAATGTTTGTTTTCCCTTCGTTCCTCTAAACAGAAAATTACAAATTTGAAATAGGTACATACTTTTTGTCCCCCCTGCAGCTTTCAGACTAGCTCTGTCTTCAGTTCAGGAAACATCACACATCGTCAGCAAGGTATATAGCAACAAGATTTAAAGCAGCAAAAAAACAAACATGTGTCTCACCTTACTCATCAAGAGACAATATCATCTATGAATATAATTATGAAGGGAAGGATTTATCCTAATAATTTGATAGCATTTCAAACGTCTACGACCACGTACCAAGAAAATATGATTCCTAATACTTTGATAAAATTTTGACGTTGATCCCTAGATAATAGACTTCACATTGTAACAAGGGAAGCAGAGTAGAGATGGAGGCATCTCGCAACGAAACCTCCAAATGAATAGAACAGACAATAGAATATAGCAATAGGAACGTGCCGTTTGGTCCATTATTGGGCTGCTACCCAGGTGCTATGGTGGAGTTTTCTACAGTATGTATACCGTGAAGTAAAACAGTGTACGTGAATTAGAGGCCACGAGTAGAGTACACCAAGTTTATTTCAGTTAGAGTTGTTGGAATTCTTTGAGTAACTCTACAACTGCATTGCAATGCACAGCTTTGTCGCTCTAATAGCAAACACAAACGTTCTAGGTACAATGTGTCAAAAAATAAGAATAAAAGAATTCTTGCACACAAATGAGAGCGTCAAGTAGTGAATTAAGTTAACTTGAATTCTTTCGTAAATTTTGGCTCAGAATTTCTACAAAATGTTTAACACATTGACTCCGATGTGGTACGTATGTGTACCACTGAGGTTAGGTTCTGTAATTTTTTCAGATCCTTCTAGTGACTATGCGTACAAAGTGAAGTTTTACACCAATCAGGCAATCGGAGGCAACGTGTTAATGCAGCAGTTGAGCTAACAGATTCACAGGCTTTTCATTATTATGCCCATAAACTTTTAAATTTTTAATCAAATAAAAATTTGAATGTAAATAAATTTTTTTATGAATTAAAAATTAAAGAATTGAATTAAGGTTTCATTTAACTTAATCAACTATCCGAATAAATAGCTCATCTGGTAATAATTTCTGTATTATAGCGAAAGTTATCGGCTGCCTTGTTCAATTTTTTCAAAATAAATTGTCTAGGCAATTCCTATGCATTTGCTAAATTTATTTGCAATCACATTTTCATGATCCGAGCCAAAGGGTGAAACAAATTGCACGATTTACAGAATAAGATGAAAATAAAACGCCACGAACTTTTATTGTTAAAATCAAATTAAATTTCACTATACAAGTTGAATCTTTCTTGGACTTTGTAAAATAATTCGTCAGCATGGGTAAACCAAGTCGAATAGCGATGTTTACTATAATTATATGCCTGAAAGTTGTCACTGTCCAATATGAACACATGATTGAATTGTTCGAAACTTATTACCACACAATAACAGCTCAAGGCAAGAGAAATTAATTTTTTCTTCGATGGTGCACTTGACCAGAAGCTATCGACAACTACTTCTTAGCACAGAAGCTTCAATCTCGTTATAAAAAGCACAGCCCTTTGACAACCTCAACATCGCTCAACTTACCTCTCCAGCTCCACAGTTCAAACAACGAAATCTGTACCACGACAATGTCATTATTTTGCCTGCTATATCTGCTGCAAGCTATGGAAGCCATGCTGCGATGGCTTACAATTACTGATTGCCATTTTCGTGGGTGAGTTGTACCGTGACCCTACTAACTAGTACCGTGACCCTATTGACTAGTACCGTCACCCTATTGACTAGTACCGTCACCCTACTGACTAGTACCGTCACCCTACTGACTAGTACCGTCACCCTATTGACTAGTACCGTCACCCTACTGACTAGTACCGTCACTAGTATGACGGTACTAGTACTAGTGACGGTACTAGTACTAGTACTAGTACCGTCACGGGTGACTAGTACCGTCACCCTACTGACTAGTACCGTGAACCTACTGACTAGTACTGTGAATCTACTGACTAGTCCATAGAAGGCTACCAGCCCGCACAAGCCTTACACTAGAAACTTACCTCAGTGTAGTAACACGTTATCCTCTGGCGGCCATTACGACTTCTCCACTCGTGTCAGTTGAGTGCTTCAATATTTTGGAGCTTTGAATTTTGTTTGTGCTTCCACTGAAATAAAAATAGACCAGCTAGATTAGAACGAATAAAAGTTTGATTCAGTGTTTAGTGTTTTCAGATTCTATCGGCCCAAACAAGGCTCTAGTTTATATCTATATTGATTGCACGTTTTTATAAAGCACGTTATTCGTGTACGAGTACAATAGCCTGAATGAGAAATTTAGTAATTAACAGTTGACAAACAGGATATTCATCTCATGCGTCACCCAGACAAGTCTCTGTAGAGTAAGATTGGTTGGGATTGCTCTTCCTACACGTAGAAAACCTCGAAGAATAGTCTTGAGATCAGAGTAATACTTTTACGAACGCAACACCAAATAAATAGTTGTCCTTTATCTGAATAATATGTTTTAGGCTAATATTTTTCACCCTGTAACCCAATGGATCCCTGAAGAATAATGTTTACAAGGACTCAACGTTTTGTTCGAAATTTGAAGTGTCACCATCGCACGGTAGATGATGGAGTTCCAGAGGTAACACTGAACAACTGGCGTCAACAAATTACAGAACACAAAAATCCAAAAAGACTTGCGTCAACAGCCAAAACGCTCTCATTTCAAAAATTTTGTTCCTGTATTTTCAACACTTCATGTACTAACGTTTGTACCAAGAAGAAACGAAAACAGATTTCATAAAAGCTGGAGAGGTGCAAAGTTCAGCACATCTGTTGCTATTTTAAAATAATCATCATTTGCATTTTATACCTTAATAACTAACAGACATCAAATTGTACGATAATTTTCTTATCAGGATATTTGAATTATTGATTCACCGCTACCATCACCCTACTGTCACGTCACCGTCAACATTATTACTGTTGTTTCATACAAAGGAAATTTGGTTACATACTTGTTATGACGATAGCGTATTGCTGTAATTTTGAAACTTAGGCAGTATTTTAGAACAAAAACGAGGTCAAACCGATAGTCTAAATTTTTTTGTGGTAAGCAAATCTCAGAAATCTTAACTCCAAGTCAATGAAACTCGAACTGCACTCGGTAGAAACTGTAAAATTTTTCATCACATTCTGCGAGACGGCGTTTCCATTTGAGAGACGCTCGTTCAGAACTAAACCTGTGCATCGGAACGAATATTATGACTAACGATATAACCACGACGATTAACACATTGACTGCAGTTTGTCACACCGTGAAGTAAAATCTAATTATAAATTGAAGCAGTACTGCTGATGCTGCAGTACTAAATGATGGCAGTCTAGCACGTCTTAACCCTTTAGCAACGAAAAGGACCATACGGTCCTCTTTTACGGTCTTTGGGAGAATTGTTCTGATAATTAAACAGTGAGCAATATGAGGTTGCTACTAGGTTTGAACGCGGCGGTATGTTACAGCGTCATTCTTTTGGCTGCCTGGCTCTCAGTATGTTTCATTGCATCAGTGTACAGACGGTCTTTGTGAGCTTAGACGTAGAAACTAGAAAAACAAATTGGTCGCTAAAGGGTTAATCTACGGAAACATACCAAAATAACGGCTACGTTATGGCCAGACTGTAGAGTGTGGAGGCTTTAAAAATTCAGGCAAGTGTTGGATGCAGTAGATGCATATTCATTAACTCTTGTTCAGTGAAGGCGAATTTATTGAGACCCCTGCCCTTCATATGGAGTATACTTGCTCCATCTCTAGAAGAAAACCTGACATACGCTCCACATAGTGAAGAAAAACAAATGAAGACATGCACCACCAATACCATACAAGGAGGTGAAATAAAAACAAGTGTACCACAAATGAAAGAACGAATTAAAGACAACTACTACAAAACTTTCACCAACCTTCACAAATGTAAGTGGCACTGAAGCTCCCAGCAACTTGAAGACCACTGGCGGTGAACAAAGGAAGTTCCTCCTCGGACTTGACGTTGTTTGAAGCAGAAAGATTACACTATAAACTTCGATGGGCTGAATTAACATGCTTCAGATCATCAATTAAAATAGAAAATATACTTCCAACAAGTAATATCCTGAAACCACTGTGAATTGATTTCTAAATTAGAATCATTTTGAAAATGATTATCACGGCCAGTGAAAGGACGTTTCTGAAAATTGTTAGTTTCTAAAGTTTAGGTTTTCACTTGGTCTGTTTCATCACTTAAAGTTGTTTCAGTGCTTTTTGATATTTCAAGTGCAACATTATACCTTTTCGATGGTAATTTTTTTATCAAAATTCACACATAACACCTAATTATAAACATATTAATTGAATATATGAGATTTTTTCTGTTATGTCTACACTACCACAGTCGGAACAAACACACTGCACTGCTTCCATAGAGTACTGGAACGTAAATATCAGGAGGACGGAAAAGTTCGGCACGGATTATTGTCAGGAATAAAAATTATTCAAAGAAATATTACTGAAAAATCTTTATTGCTCAACAAAATAGTAACCATTAATAAATATACCCTTTCTTCATCTATTAGGGAGCTTTTTAATCTCCCTTTAAAAACATTAACATCTCCGGATGAAATAAAGGAATTAAACTCTGCTTCAACCTCGTGAACATTTGTGAATCTTTTTCCACTGATGAAATGCTGTACAGAACGAAATAAGTAAATAGCTGGTGGAGCAAGGTCTAGCGAGTATGGTGGGTGAGGAAGAGCTTCCCAACCTAAGGACTTTATTTTTTCTTGAATTGGTTGGCAGAATGGGGTCTAGCGTTATCGTATTGCAAAATGACTCTTATCCTGTTCACTGGTGAAATCAATTTTTATGCAACGATACATTTAGACGTTCGAGTTGCTGGCAGTATAGGTCTGCAGTCACAGTTTTCCCTTGCTCCAATAACTTAAAGTTAAAAAAAGAGGACAGGACCTTTCGGTATCCTAAATAGAAAAGCAAATCAACAAACGTATCGATTGGTTAGTTGGTAGAATTGGAGCCCTCCAAAAAGGCTCCAAATCGGCTTCTGGCAAGCGTAGTGAAACTCGACCCACAAGCCTGAACTAAAGCAACTGCACTGAAACTCAGATTCTTGTCAAAGTTCAGGTTTTTATATGATGATTCATACAGTTTGTATCAGCATTTGTTCGGAAGAGTGAGGAGCCCACAAACGTATTGAGATAATCGATTTCACGCTAAGACGAAAACTTTTCCAAAACTATCTTGTCCTATGACACTGATTTAAGGTAGGCTGCTGCGCACTGAGTTCTCTAATAAATACAGTGGAAGCTTGAGATACGAACAGTTCTGTATACAAGGAATTCCAGATGCTAGGAAAATATGAGCGAAAAATTCTGCTCTAAATTCGATTATTGGGTCGCGTAACGAGCGACAAGCCAGGCTGTGGGTATGCGTAGCTCGCCTTTTCCGATCCGCCTCTAACCAGATTCACTCCTTGTGAATCTGTGTCCCTTGTTCTCTCGTAGCATGAGGATCTACGCGTTTGTGCGCTTGTGGTTTCATTTTTTGCATTTAACGTAAAAATAATTATTCCACGATGCCTCCCAAGTAGAGTGTTTCCTCAGATAGTGCTGAAAAAAAAACCAGCCAGGACTCTTCATAGAGGTAAAATACAGTTATATTATATACCAGCGTTATTCATTAAAGGTAAACTGTAGAGACTCAGAAATATCGTAATTAATTTAGAAGGATCAAGGAGTTGATACAAAAATATGAGATATTTTAGTAACATTTTTGGAGTTAATTTTTATACGTTTCATGTCATTTGAAACTAGTATTTTAAAGTTAAAAATTCAATCGTAGTTACAACTTCAAATTGTAATCCTCGTTTATAGAACACCATAGTCAACCACGAGCCTATAGGCTAAGTGCCCGTCAGTTCTTTC
>VCRD01005641.1:0-14731 GCA_006783055.1 Trinorchestia longiramus
TCTCTGAAACCGTGTTGGGTGTCATTAATAAGATTTTGGTCATTAAGGTGCTTTGTTATACGGACTTTGAGCAGACTTTCTATTGTTTCGCCGATGACAGATGTTAGACTGATTGGACGATAGTTATTAGGGATTTGTTTGATCCCCTTTTTGAAAATAGGACTGACATTTGCGCGCTTCCAATCATCCGGAACTATCCCAGTTTCAAGAAATTGATTGAAAATGTTTGTAAGAGGTTCGCTCATTAGTTCGGCTGTTTCTTAGAGTATCCGGGGACCAAGGTCATCGGGACCGGTTGACTTATATGGGTTTAAAATGTTGAGCTGTTCCTCTACCTTTTCTACTCTAAATACGCCATCTGACAGGATTTCCTGAGTGTTTAAAGCATGAGGTTGCGGGATTTCAGTTAAGTCTTCGTGAGTGAACACAGAAGTAAAGTATGTATTACGAATTTTGACTTTGCTTTTCTTGTTCGTTTGCGTTGAGCCCTCAGAATCAATCAGTGGTCCAATAGTGTCTCTTTTGAATCGTCTGTCGTTCACATATTAGTAGAAGCTTTTCGGGTTAGTTTTAGCTTGTGCTGCAACTGTAATTTCTTTATTTCGTTTTGTAGATTTTATCGTTCGCTTAACAGCCCTGCAGGCGTGGATATGTTCTTGACGATGGGGTTCTGTTTGGTATCGTTTGAGTCTTCTGTACGAATGTTGTTTTGCATTGATGAAGCGTTTAATTTCTTGTGAGAACCAAGGACGGTTATTGGTTGGCCTGATTCACTTTCTTGGGATATGGTGGTCTGTAGCGGTTGCAATCTCATCTTTGAGTATCATGTGGCACTCCTCGGCGTTTTTGTTGCTCATGAGTACTTCGTAGTTATAGCTGCTAAGCTCTTCTTTCATTAGTTCGGAGTTTGCCCGTTTGTAGTCGAGGACTTGTTTATATTGACTCCTTGTGTTAGGGTCTTGTACATCGAGCGAGAAGTCTATCATCTGGTGGTCACCGATCTTGCCCGTTACTTCTAGGCCGTTTATACTAAGATCAGTAGTCGTCATGACGAGGTGAAGACTGTTGTTTCCTCTAGTTGGTTCGTTGACATGCTGCTGCAGGGAATTTGTATTCATCAGATCAATGTTTTGAGCCGGGTGCTTGACTTGGGCGAGTAGTCCAGTTTATGTGGGGAAAGTTGAAATCTCCCATGACTAGTGTTTCGTGAGAAGTACTAAGAATATTATCAAGGCAATCATAGAATTAGTCATCTTCAATTGGTGTGCAGGTTGGGTTCCTATACACGAGCACAATTTTGATAGTTTGTCCTTGATACGGTTGGATGTTGAGATGTAGTATTTCCGATTTCTCTGTTGCTCGCTTAGTTTTGATTTGTGGTTGCAGCTTTTCTTTGACGTAGATAAGGGAACCACCATCTCTGTTGCTGTGCGTCAGTTTGTCGACATTATAAAAATGTATCCTTTTATTGAGATGTCCGCTGGGAGATGCCTTCCATTGAGATCTAGCCATGTTTCGTTGACAGCTATGATGTCGTGTGACAACGTTGACGCAATGACTTGAAGTTCCCACATTTTTTGGTAGGAGGCTTTGTACGTTGCCAACCAGTATCTTCAGTTGTCCTAGTCTATAATCGTGCTGTGATAATGCGGCTTTATTCAGGTTATCCCAATGGACGTGGTCAGGCTGCCGATAGTTTTGTGGCTTTGCAAGTGTTTCTTGCAGAGCCAGAGATGTCTACTGCAGATGTGAGGTTAAGTGATACCGATTTGTCGGGAGAGCTGTTCGTTTTTTGGCTTGTTCGTGTCAAATGCGCTGTTCTTTCCTTTTCCATGTTGGATAACGGGGTAGGGTACGTTATGTGAACGTATTTTGTAAGGACAATAACGTGTTATAGTCAAACTCTTTACTGCTTTCCCGTGTCTTCGTGGATCATTTAGTTCTGTGTTGGTCAAATTACAGCTGTCCGAATTTTTTTCTTTGCCTTGTTGATGTTCTGGATATATTTTCAATATGCCTGTTGAATTTTGTACACTGCCAATTTTGTCGTCCAATGCAGCGGTTAGTCCAAGCGTGGCGATGGTCAGTAAGCACCCCAGCTTAGCTTGCCTGACTTTATTCATATGGATGCCATCTTTCTTGAAAATATCATTCTGTCCAGTGTAATGGGACATCATGTCTAGGTACATGAAGCCTTTTCCTGCACATATTTCTTTAACCTTTTCATTAGTTAGTAGAATTTGGGGATTTAGATTCATATCCTTTCTTTGCGGAAGAATGCTAGTTATGATAGCGTTCTTGGATTTGTTTTTCACTTTATGGATTAACGCTTCAAATTGTAGGAAGATCTCATTTTAGGTCTCATGTTTTAACTCACGTGTTCCGCAAAGAACTATAAGTATGTCCTCCTTTGTGCATCGTAGATCTTCTACTAGGTGGACTGCTTCAGGAAGTCGTATTTTGGGGCGGCAGAGAATTTTATGCTCGTTCAACCCCCGCTTAAACTTAGTTTTCTGTCCTTGGATGATGCTGTCTCAAATGAGAAATACATTAGGTTTATTCTTGTTCTTAGTTTTTTCATTAGTTGTACGCCTATTTCCATCAAAATTTTGCAGGTTTATGTTCGTAATTTTGTTTAATTTGCGAATAGGTTCGGGGATTCCAGCAGGTTGGGTATGAGATTGAATTTGTTGTGGATTATGTTCATTTGATATTTGCGTTGTCTGTTCCTTTGTGGAGTTGATATTATTTTCCATTTTGTCTTTCAATGCGTTAAAACGGTTCTTTGTTTTCAGATAGAAGTTTGAACGTTTAGCAATAATTTCAATATGCTGGGGCTGGTTATTAGTAGGTAGATGCTGTTCAAGTTGAGTCTCCGGAGACTGAGGCCTTAGCTCGTGTTCGTAATTTTGTTTTTGATTTGTCTTAATTGTTGCTAAGCGCCCTGCCAGCAGTTCGATTTGACGGTTGAATTCAAGATAGCGGCTGAGTTCGAGCTGACGGCTGAGTTCAAGTTGACGGCTCATTTCTTGAGTTGTACGTGATTGTTTTTCAATGATTGCAGTTGATTCTTGTTTGGAATAACAGAAGCGGCACTCCTCCATATTGCAACCTCTTATGTTGAAGAGTTGCAAGCTGTACGTTGCCTTGCATTTTTGCAGTACCTTGTTATCGCTTTTGAAGCTTTTTCTGTATTTTGGTTGGACTCCATTTTTGTATGTCAAGCTGTTCGCCTTTTGCTTTTCTGTGATCATCTACTGAGTTGGTGGCACGTACTGTTCAAATTACAAAATTATTATCTGATCTTGAGATCTTAAAATTAGTGATGGATTGTCAAATGCAAGTTTGGCGACTAGTTACAAAATTATGAAGTTAGTGTCTATTCCCAGATCACGAAGTCAGTGACCAGTCACGAAGTCATAAGATTTGAGTCCAGCCAAAAAGTTAAAAAATTAGTGTCCAGTCGCAAGACCACAAAATTAGCGTCTAGTCACGAGATCACAACCACAAAATTACAATCAATCACAACCACAAATTACAATCAGCAACCTGTCACACAATCGTAAGACTATTGTTCAGTCGCAATATTTTTGTCTAGTAACAGAATATCTAAGCAAATAAAACACTAAAACAATACAAAACCACAAATGGAACACAATAAAAACAAGCAACGTCCTCCTGCAACATCTCGAGCGCGAATGAGGTTGGGATGCATCGTTGGTTCTGTCTTGTTCGTCATCCGAAAATTTGTTCGTTATCCGTTACAAATTTTTAGCGAAATTGATCATTAACCGATTTGTTCGTTATCCTAGGCGTTCGTTAACCGAGGTTCTACTGTAATTCATTACTATTAACAAAATAATAGTTGAGCGACTGTGTATTGTGCTACTAATCTATAAGCCTTTTCTAACCCTATGGGTGGTTAAGATGAAACAATTTTGGTAATGATATTGAAATTAAGACTATTAGACCACAAAAATATCAGACATCATATAAGCAGCCAGTACATTTTTTACTCTTCTGTTCAATATGCAATTAACTCTCGAAGTAACTAGCCGCCAGTTCTATACACGTGCTGGTTGATTATACTCTTGACCACAGCCTGTTTGTCGCACAAACAAGTGGTTGTGTTGTAGAATGACACAAAATTATTTAATGGTTGCTTAAAAGTCATACAAATTTAAACCTATAGTCATAAATTTCTTCAGAAACCGTTTTTAGACATTGTTTATGCCGTCTGCAACTTTCCTACATTTTCTCCGCGTCTGATAATAACTAAATATTAGGCATCACCTTCCATATATAATGGGATAAAAGTGGCTACATCTGTCATTTTCTGCAACCGTGCAACCAGATTAACCTTCTTTAGTCATGCTACAATATCAACATTACCGGTTATTGGTCGGATAGAATCTTTTGAAACACGAGTAGCTATTTAGCAATATACCTAGATAGCTTGTAATTCTGTTTGGTGGAGTTGACTATTCAACAAAAAAACACAGCACAAGAGTTTTTACCAAGTGGTCCTGCTGCACGTCAGGATTCTTACGGCGTTTGGGACCTGGTTCGTCTTTCGCTCTTACCGCGCTCTAGTGCCTGCGAACGTCGGCAACCACGTTAATCAACTTCAATCGACCAACACGACCTCGAAAAAAGACCACTATCAAACCCCAAAGTAAAACATTACTCGAGATAATCCGCTTTATCTAGCTTCAGATCCTATAAGTGAAATTTGACAATGAAATATCATCACAGGCCTTTAACCACCACATTTCTTCTTCTTCTTTTTGTTTCACTTTTATTGGAGCTTTGGAGATGGGTCCATGCAGCTACGCGTCTTCAGGCATGTTTTATTGTTTTCTGAAAATTAGCACACAGGCTGAAAAAAGATACAAAAGGTTTTTCTGGGTAGTTCTACTCGGAGATTCCGTTCACTTCTCTGAAATGTTGCAATTTTTAAGAAATTTCAGATGGTTTTAATTTTCCTTATAGATGTTAAATAGTTAGCAACTATTTTAGCAATTTGTTTTTGAGTTGGTTTCAGAAAGAGGCCACCTCCAAGTAAATTCTTCAAGCAGAATGGTACATTTAGTGGAGTCAAGGAATTTTTCATGGTGGTACGTTCTGCAGCATAGTAAGGGCAAGAGAAAAAAACATGGTCGATACTTTCTTCAGCACCACAAGAGTAATAGGGATCTTACACAATGTTGAAGTGATAGAGGTGTGACCGGAGCTCCGTGTGCCCGACACGAAGACGAGCAAGTGCTGTCTCAATGTTGCGGGTGCTGTGTGCAGACCACGGCCACTGCCCCGTATTATCTCGAATTTTCAGTAGATGACGTCCCTTCCCCGTCAGTTGAATACTCCTCAACCACTCAGTCTTCCACTTTGTTTTGAATGCAGTATTGGTGAGGTTCTTAATTTCCTCATAAGAGGACGGCGTTAGGGTGAGGTACCGCAGCAAATGGGCATTTTTTGCTGCTTCATCTGCAGCCTCATTACCAGGGATACCCTTATGGCCTGGAATAAATTGCAGGTATACCCAATGGGAAGAAGCAATGTTGAAAAGTTTGTCCTGTATATTGAAAACTAAAGGTAGGTAATTTTTGGCCTTGTATTTTGTATGAGATGCAAGGAGCTCAACGAGTCACTGAAAATTACATACTTTTCTTCTTGACAATTATTCAGAAATATCTATTGAAGTGCTTCATTGATGGCAATAAGTTCACACTCCATAATGTGAAGTTCGGGTCGGAGTTTGAAGTTTATGGTGGCTCACCTGGAGGGGATTACCACTGCAGCAAATGCAGAACAGGTAGGTTCAACAATACAGGAGCCATTAGTAAATATATGAGTGTATCCACAGTAGTTTGTGTCTATTAATTCGTGGTACATTTGGAGCACATTTTGATTGGTTTGAGAAGATACGGAGGTTGGGAGGAAATCAGTGCATANACACAAAATATAGGCAGGGGAAAGCAAGGAAGAAGTAGAACGTCACGTCTATCGACGATGGAGCAGGAACAACTTCCACCACAGCCCGCAGCTCTACGACTCCGCTTCACACTGCAGCGAAACTTGTAGTCTGAACAAGTGCAATACGGACAATTGGGCGGTTTGGGACTGGATGGAACTTCAGAACGTGACGGCGCTGAGACCCTTTAAAAAATAAAATCCCAATACTAATGCCTCTTCAATAGTAGTAATACCCCCTTCCATCCGACTCTCACTATATAGGTTCTTTTTCTACTTATCTCTAGTTCTCTGTATGAATTCAGTAGTTCGGAAACTACATTAATCCTATCGAAATTGAAAATTTCGATAGGTTTGTGTGTTTGTTCATGACCGAACTCTTTAGTGAATGCAACCTGTCTGTGAGTGTCGAAAACAAGCCCATTTTGTGTTCCCCACTAACGCTTAGTGCGTTCAAGAACAGCATTAGTGTACCACTGTTTAACACGTTGCCTCCGATTGCCTGACTGGTGTAAATCTTCACTTTGTACGCATAGTCTCTAGAGAGATCTGAAAAAATTACAGAACCTAACCTACGTGGTCCACATACGTACCACTTCGGAGTCAGCGTGTTAATATACTTCATCCCAGAAATGGTTTGAGATCGTATACTCAGTTCGACGAAACTGTGCGCTTACCAATGAACTATGACGTCCCGTTCGACAAAACGATCCAAAATGTTGTCACTTCTTCAAGCTCACACATCAGCCTGTGTCGATACCGAGAAGAAGAAAAAGTTGGGATTTTTGACACTTCAGTTGGAACTATTATTACAGAATCAGTTTTCTATGAATGATTATTGTTTTGATTTCAATCATACCCAAAGTGTAATTATGAACAGCTCAGAGACTTTTTGGTGCTGCCATGCAAACGCAAGCTGCAGTACATCACTTCATCTATTAACAACGACCAGGTGCTGAGGGAAACATTTGACAAAGTACAGACACTGTAATAGATGAATGTGTTTCTATGGGTAGATGAAGTACAGATTCGCCAAACTGTTTCATTTTCTGGTGGGTTACTGAGTGGCATGGCCTTCTTCCGACCTCTGTCAAGAAGGCCCGGTTGGCTGACTAATCGCTGCAGTTTGATAGGTTTTTGCTTCAATGTCTGTTTGTTTATTTCAAAATCCTATTAACGTCAATTTAAAAAAGTTAAACTTTTAAAAAATATTTTCATCCCAATCCCCACAAAAATTTTAACCACCCTACCAAAAATTTTTTCTTCTAAATTTATGCCATAAGCCATAAAAAAAGACTATATAATAGGTATAGACCATTTATTATGTTTAACAATCAACACAAATGATAGTTCAGTAATTTTTAGTCCAAATATTTCTAAAAATTCAATTAAAATGTGTAGAATTTTGCTACATACCTAAATTTCAACCTAGAAAGTATCCAATAAAAATAAAAGAAAAAAACAAATTGTACTAAATAGGTTATAATAAGTACCTATTACCTGAAACAATATTTATAAAGACTCATTTTTAAATACATGTACAAATGAAAATTGTAAAAAATATACCCTATCTAGACTGTTACCTTTAATTTAAAATATTATCTGAATCTGAATATGTACAATAATTACTGTAACAAACTAGATATTACTTGGTTCATTTTCTAATTATTATTTCTTATATTATAGAGCAATATTTGACACTTAGGGTTCCTGATTTTAAGAATGGAGTTCCCAGTATTTTCAAGATTTTTTTTTTGTCCTAATGGCAAGAGTCTTCTATTTCAGGATAGAAATGATATTATTTTAACAACTTGGATAAAAAATTAACTTGAAAATCATCACTCTTCATTGTGAAAGCTGATTAATGGGACCCAAATTTTTGTCATCATGTATACAAATGACACTCCACATTTTGGGTTGAGCAAATCTTGAACTTTATCTTTTTTTAATTCTTTACTATGATTCTTTCTCTCCACCAGCCTCTGATGTTTCATAGATTTTAACTCTATTGTTGCTTATTGGCATCATTTTACGCTATTGTTTAGTTCCAGGAATTGATCGAGCATTTTGGAATCTGGTTGCCAACAAATTTTCTTTCTCCTATTTCTTCACTAGAAGTATAAAAGACTAATTTTTCCTGCAAAATTTTCTTTGCGAAGTTTATCAATGACCTCAGGAGTTAATATTTGATTTTCAAATGGTCTTTGTAGGCTGGGTTTAATGGTCATCCCTTTTCACTACTCCTCCAAGTCTATCACAACTACTTTTCTCATGTGGAGTGGCAAGAAAAGTGCCACTCATACTCTATATCAAAATTTATCTTCATGTGATGGATGGCACTACTTTCATATTCGAATAAAATCGGTGAATTTTTTGAAATATCTTTTTGACATTTGCAGCACAAAAAGGTACATATTCTTTTCTTAAATGCCATGGTAGGCAAAAATCAATTGGTCACTAATTGGCCTTACTTCTTTAAAAATCAGTTTTCCATGTTTCTTAAAAAGATCTTGGCAATATTTTTAGGCATTTTTAGATTTTATATATGTTTAAAATAGTTTAGAATATTTGAAAGAATATTTATTATAGGTTTAGGTAGGTATCAGTGTGAATGTGCAAACTAAATATCATGGATAAATATGACTGTATAGGTATTACAGTAACAAATTAAAATCTTTGTACAGCCATTAGCAATACTATTCTTTATTCCATTCTCATTGTAACAAAATTATACATTACAAACAAAATGTTTAAAAGTCACAGTTATGAATTAGGTACCTACTAGACATTGAAATTACTTCTGCAACTCCTTGCTTTAAAGTGAAACTGATGCCAATCAATAACATTCTATTTTTGGCAAAATGAGGGAAAAATTGGTTCTATATTTAGGTGCCATCATTTAATGTTGAGTTTAGGAACTATGTAGGTGGCCAAAAATGCAATAAAAAGGGAAGGCTGAAAGTATTCCTATATTCATGCGCATAAGACTAAGATTATAACTTGGTGGATTAATTAAAAAAATACATTGTTTGTATTAAATTTGAAAAAATTTTCCCCTAAAATTGCTCTAGTGGATCATTTGTATTAACTCAAGAATAATAAATGGTCTATACCCATTGTTTTTATTGCATTTTCAAAGCTTTTGGATAAGAATTAAAAAAATTGTGGGATTTAAAATCCTTGTGGAGGTAAGGGGGAAAAACATATTTTAAAAGTTAATAACTTTTTCGTATTAGTATTTATAAGTCTTTTGATTACATATTTTATCATTTCACGCTATTTTGATTCCAATGACATATAATATGTTATATTTTAAACATGTCTTGAGTAAGATAAATGCATTTTTATAATTTTTTTTGTTCTTACCAAAATTTTACCCCCTATAACTCATGAACTATCAGTTGCAGAAACCTTAAATTTGCACCAGTGTGGTTTGGCTCAAAGATAACCCGTACACCAATTTTCATTAAAATATGAGATGTGGTGGACTTTGGATTCTCTCGCTGATAGGACGAAGCAGCTGAGCAGAACTGGTGAAAGTGTCTCGCGTTTTGACTGAAAGTTTTTGGTGACAGGAGCAATTGCAAACCAGCGTGCTACTGTGACTTTTAACAGAAAAAAAGATAAACAAAAGATCAGTCAAAGTAGAAGTAACAAATCAGGACTCGTATGCCGAAGAGAAGGCATAAGGAGGGCAATGGCTCTGTCTCCTCTTCGGGAGAAGAAGCTGAAGCCTGGCCCCCTCTGCAAGAATCTTCTCGACCACCTTTAACGTCTCAAACGGCATCAAATGTAGAAGAAGAGGGTCTACTAACGGAAAGAAACCCACTGGATTTGGAAGCACCAATGATGACCTCAGAAATTATTCAGCCAGAAACAATATCCTCCACCAACAGGAACTACTCTTTCTACTGGAAAAATCAATTTGAAATACCAAATTTTGAGGGTTTTAGTGAAAGTCTACGCGTAAGTTCAGAAGAGGACAACCCAATCACACCAGGACAAAGACCAAGAGAAGTAAACACAAACAATTCAACATCCATGCAGCCAACAGTGGTTTTGGTCCAACCAGTAGATGATCCCACTGACAAAAGTTTCCTTTCAAATGAAATCAAACTTGCTAAAGCACTGGGAGCTTCTACTTTTGGGAACTGGGGTATTGGCAAGATCACCAAAAACCTTGGTAGGAATTTACTTGTCACCATGCATAGGCTTTATGAAGACCTCTCAAAACCACTGAAGATAACAGAGATAGTCCCTTGGAAAGTCAAATGTCGGCTTCCAGCTAGCCAGACCATCTCTGTCGGAGTTATCGGACCCTTTGGCCAGGACACTTCCAATGAAGACCTAACAGAAGCACTGAAGGAAGCTGGATTCAATGGAGCTGTGGCAGAACGAATCTTCAAGGACAAGGATAAAATCAAAACATCAATGTTTAAAGTAATTTTTGATTCAAACAGTCTACCTCCATATGTCAGAATAGGTTACCAACAATACCGAATGAATACATATATTGGAAAACCGTGGCAATGCTATAAGTGCCAACGATTTGGGCACTGTGCTGCATTCTGCAGGTCTGCTCCTCGCTGTGTTGTATGCAGTGGCCCCCACACCAGCAATGAGTGTAACAAAACCACTGGACGAAATTGCTGCAACTGTGGTGGAAACCATACAGCTAATTATGGAGGATGTCCAAAAATGAAACAAGCAAAAGAAGTGGAAAAAACGCGCCGAATACAAAAGTTATCTTACAGAGATGCAGTATAGGAAGTACTTAAACAAACTGCAACACCAACATCTCAACCTCAATCAGTGCTGCCTACTAACACAACTCTATCAAGACATCAACCACATTCTGGCAATCTACAGATTCCAAAAACCAAGACTGTTGGTACCCAAACCATTGATGAACTCCAAACACCCGCACAAAAATACGTCACCATCAACCAGCTGTTGGATCTCCTGATAAGGATATTTACTGCTGCAAGTCAGAAAGATGTTCAGATGGATGCACCAGAGATGGTACTTAAAATTGCAGCAAAAACATTTCAACTTCAATCTCTACATGCTCCATCAGAACATTCCCAACAACTCCTGGATGGACCAATTTCAATGCTCTAATATAATCTCCCAAAAGACTATTGAGGAAATTTCAAGAATCTTTCCTCCCATGGATATTACACCTCCTGTCATTAGACGAACTAACCCTCATGAAAAAACCAAGCACAATACTGGGACTCGGACTAAAAATTCAACTGGAAAACTCCATAACAACAATACAGCCTCACAAAATTCTACTGGCACTGAATTCACCAATAAAACAGCAAAATGGATGCACAAAAAGGACTAAATATATTTCAGTGGAACTGCAGAAGTGTTCGCAATAAACTAAGTCACCTAAAAATTATACTTTACACCCTCAAGCCACACATTGTGTGTCTGTATGAGACTTGGCTTTCACCAAATTTTGAACCACGTTTTGTTGGGTACACAGCAATCTACATGCACAGAATAGATGCGCGTGGTGGAGTGGCAATACTTGTTAGGAATGATGTCACCTACACTGAGCTTCAACTGACAAAATTTTTCCCCAGTTGTCTTGAAGTGTTGGGAATTAACATTTACTTGCAAAACGGGACTCCACTTTCTGTGCTCTGTGCTTACAACCCGAACAAAATGGTAACTACAAGGGAGCTAATACACAACACGAATCAATTGCAACCTGCCCGCGTTGTAGTGGGGAATTTTAACGCTCATCATGCAATGTGGGAACCTACAAAGCCGGCCAACACCACTGGTCGGAATATAGCTCAAATGTTGCTGGATGACCCTTCTATATCATTAATAACTCCTCCCTCCTTGCCAACTTACTACAATGTTTACCAGAATTCAGTTTCTACACGTGATTTGACCTTCGTCTCTGCAAACTTTCAGCCCACAGTAGCTGTAACAACAGAAGAAGATATGGGAAGTGACCACTATCCTGTTGTAACCAGTATTGGAGTGGCTCCATCAACTTCAGGTTTCAGAAAACGGCCAACATGAAAATTTGGAAGTGGGACATGGGAGAATTGGACAGCTGCTTTGCAAGAGCCTGAGCTCCAAGGAAAGGATGACATACAGAGGGATTTTACAAACTTTACAAGTAATCTGATTGAGGCCAGCCACGAAGTTTAAAAAAAAAAGAATACACCTGGCCCAATTATAATAAGTCTTGGTGGAACTCAAAATGTGCTGCGGCAGTGAAAGCAAAACAAGAGGCAAAAATAGTTCTTATCAATCAACCATCACAAGTAAATCTAATTGCATACAAACGCTGTCAGGTGCTAGTCAAACATGAGGTTAAAATGCAAAAATGGAATCTTGGATCTCTCTCTGCAATAGCATCACTACGGACACTTCTGCTTCTTTAATATGGAAACGCATAAAAAAATCTTCAAACCCCTTTCTCTAAAAAAGCTCAGCCTATTCTAACAAACAATGCAACTATCACTGACTCGGTTTCTAAAGCAAATGCTTTGGCTGACCATTACCAAGAAAGACTGACATCCCCATCTCCATCACCTTTCCCTCAGCATACTCTGATTCCTCTTGCTATAGCATTAAATGATGATACTCCCTCCGCAATAAATGATCCATTTAATATACAAGAACTGATCAGGGGACTGACCTCCATGAGGGGTACAGCTACGGGTCATGATGATATACTTAATAAACACTTAAAGCACATGCCAGACAACTACAAAACATGGCTCCTCCAATTATACAACAAAAGCCTGCAATCTGGAATGCTTCCCACAGTATGGCAGCCTGCAATAATCATTCCCCTACCCAAACCAAATAAGACACTAACATCCGTGGATTCATATCGTCCAATTTCCTAGCTGTCCTGCGTACAAAAACTAATGGAAAGACTAATAGTTAGCCGTCTCACATTTTTCCTAGAACAGAAGGGCGTCCTCAGGAAAACGCAAGGAGGCTACCGAAGGAGACTGTCTACAATTGATCAAGTCACAAAGCTAGAGGCTGCAATAAGATCAACACTGGTAAACAAATCTATTATGCTGTGCCTCTTTGTTGATTTCTCAAGTGCTTTTGACACAGTATGGCCGATGGGAGTTTTCTATAAGTTGAGTCGGTGCGGAATTAGGGGAACAATGTTGCGATGGCTGCAAGCGTACCTGAAGGATAGACCCTTCAAAATGTTCATGGAGGGTACCTACTCGTCAGAGAGGATAGCGAGGAGTGGTATTCCGCAGGAGGCAGTGCTGTTACCTTTGTTATTCAACATTATGATGTATGATACGCCTGTGGTGGAAGGGATCTGCTGCTGTGAGTATGCCGATGATCTCGCTTTCTATACCCAACACCCTAATCTTTGCATTGCAACGGATACCCTACAGTAACAGCTCACTGCACTTCATAACTGGTCAAAACAATGGGGCCTATAAAAAATTTCAATAAAACTAAGTGCATGCTTTTTACAAAGAAAAGAATTAACCCATTTCCTATTACAGTGGGAGGACAGCAATTGGAATTTACAAAACAATTCAAGTACCTTGGAATCATGTTGGACTCTTCTCAGCTTCGCTGGCGTCATCAAGTGGAATACCTCAAGCAATCCTGTGCACCATTGCTCAATCTGCTACAATCTATATCACATAGGCATTGAGGTGCAGACCGGGAATTACTAATTTATCTCTATAAAACCCTTACCCGTAGCCGACTAGATTATGCTGCCCCACTGTATGGTACTGCTGCGCTTTCAAATCTTCTTCAGCTAAACAGCATTCAAAACCATTGCCTTTGCATTGCCACTGGATGCCGAAAAACTTCTCCTGCAGCCTCACTGGAGGTAGAAGCAAACATCTTCCCTTTGACAATACACAGAGATCTACTAACATGTCAGTACTGCAGTAAACTTCAGCAACTTCCCAATGATATGGCTGATGACTTACTACAAGCTCAATTTCCTACAGAGGGATTGTCTTCAAGACTTTTGCCATCCATGAAATCACGTGCAAGAGCCCTTTTTACTAATGTAAACCTGCAGATTCCGGCTCGCAACGCAGCACCACTGGTTTCACCGCTCCCTCCCTGGTTCAAGGTGGAGACCTATATATGCACTGATTTCCTCCCAACCTCCGTATCTTCTCAAACCAATCAAAATGTGCTCCAAATGTACCACGAATTAATAGACACAAATTACTGTGGATACACTCATATATTTACTAATGGCTCCTGTATTGTTGAACCTACCTGTTCTGCATTTGCTGCAGTGGTAATCCCCTCCAGGTGAGCCACCATAAACTTCAAACTCCGACCCGAACTTCACATCATGGAGTGTGAACTTATTGCCATCAATGAAGCACTTCAATAGATATTTCTGAATAATTGTCAAGAAGAAAAGTATGTAATTTTCAGTGACTCGTTGAGCTCCTTGCATCTCATACAAAATACAAGGCCAAAAAATTACCTACCTTTAGTTTTCAATATACAGGACAAACTTTTCAACATTGCTTCTTCCCATTGGGTATACCTGCAATTTATTCCAGGCCATAAGGGTATCCCTGGTAATGAGGCTGCAGACGAAGCAGCAAAAAATGCCCATTTGCTGCGGTACCTCACCCTAACGCCGTCCTCTTATGAGGAAATTAAGAACCTCACCAATACTGCATTCAAAACAAAGTGGAAGACTGAGTGGTTGAGGAGTATTCAACTGACGGGGAAGGGACGTCATCTACTGAAAATTCGAGAT
>VCRD01005643.1:7562-18572 GCA_006783055.1 Trinorchestia longiramus
ACAAGTTGTTACTAGCGTGACACAAGTCGCCACTAGCGTGACACAAGTCGCCACTAGCGTGACACAAGTCGTCACTAGCGTGACACAAGTCGTCACTAGCGTGACACAAGTCGTCACTAGCGTGACAAGTCGTCACGCTACTGCACGACTGTCACTTTATCTTAAAGTAGAATTGGGATTCTAAAAAGTTATTTTATCTACAATAATTATTTTTATTTCCAAGATTTTTTATCGCACCCACAACACTAAGAAACACAGCGGAATAAGACAGGAATTTTACGATATACGTTATCTTTCTTAAGTATTATTTAAATGAACGTTTTTAATATGATTTATACATAGATAAGTTCTATTTGCTAATGTTGCCATTAAAATAAATATTTTTAATGGAATTTTATCTTCATTCAAGTGTTGTTTATCTTCAAGTTCAATTCTTGAGTTCTTGATTTTGAGTTCAATCAAGTTCAATCAGATTGCATTCAGTCAAGTTCAATTGCTAGAAATATTGGCATCAGTATCTGCAAATAAATTTGGAATGTCAGTTTAGAGCAGTTCTAGTATCTGCCAATACATACATTTAGGGTGTCAGTATATTTATTCTTTGTTTAATAAATAAACCGTTACAACAGACTCTTTGAACACAATTCCCATATGACTGCTGCCAGTGAAAGCAAGGAAAATCACCAAATTCTTTTAATAAAACCAATCGCCGACAATTCATTCCGGCACCAAAAACCCATTATAAACATTCCTTAAGAGTAGGTAGATCAGCTACAGAAGCTCTGTAAAAAAAACCTAATTATTCTTGGTCCTTCACTGGTGGAAAAAAAAGGTCAACCCTAATTTCCAAAGCTAAACTTGGTCCGTGCTTAAGAGACGCTGGTCAATTAATCTAAGTCAGGCGATCATAGAGCAGTAATTATGAAGTGACGTACCCAATATGCGTCGCCAATACGAGACTTTCACTGAAATACAGAGACACTCAGACACATGAATGTTATCCGCACGGCGGTCGAAACCAGAATGGGGGGAAGAAGTGTCGGCTGAAGGTCTTATATAGGTTCCTTCGGTAGCCCTGATACAGATAACAGAGGTTCTAGGCAGGACGAAAGCCTCCATTCTGTCCAGAAAGCAACGCTCGGAGATATGAGATACTAGAAATATGAAAGGGTTAACCGCGGTACACACAGTGAGTACAGTTAGCAACGAACATTACTCATGTAACCTCAACAATGTTTATTTTACATTTAAATCTATTCCTATTTGAAATTTAAGTTTAAAAACGAGCCTTTTTATTTTCTTAATAGTATTAAGTTTTGAAACTCAAAATATTTTAGCATCTACGAATCATTTATACATGAAAATTGCCTCAAACAAAATTGAAAATTTTACATCTACGTCACGTATATCACTACAAACAGTATCGTATTTTGCTAAATGAACTTAATAATAACTAACATACACCTCTGGTCAGAAAGAGTTGGTGCAGAGCGGAGAACACATTCCGTTCTTAATGTTCCAGAAAACATGGGAAAATCAATTCCTTATATTTTCCTTTTACTTTCTTTTATTAATTCCGTATTTTTCTCAATGTATAATGAACAAAACATCAAATTTAAAATCCGATGAGATCATCACTAACACAAAACGCTAATTCACTAAAAAAAGCTCGACAAAGAAACAAATTATCAGAAATTTTCAAAATTTCAATATTTTTAATTCAACAAAATCTGTTGAATGACAACGTTGCTCAGCCCCGGATAGCAGAGCACCGGATAGCAGAGCACCGGATAGCAGAGCACCGGATAGCAGAGCACCGGATAGCAGAGCACCGGATAGCAGAGCACCGGATAGCAAACCACCGGATAGCAAAGCACTGGAAATAAATTAACTTTTTGATTATTGCTTCACAACATTATTGCTTCACCGCATTATTGCTTCACAACATTATTGCTTCACAACATTATTGCTTCACAACATTATTGCTTCACCGCATTATTGCTTCACCACATTATTGCTTCACCACATTATTGCTTCATCGCATTATTGCTCGTGTGTTTTCAAAAAGCTTCTCTAACTTAAACAAATTATTGCCAGATAGGAAAATGTGGGCCCACAGATAATTGTTCCCTTTTGTCCCATAATCTAAATGTTGAGTTAAAAATTACGGTAAAATTACACAAAAAAGAGTAAAGTATTTTACGCAACATTTTGATCAGTGGGAAAATAATACGGTCGTTAAAGGGTTAACATATAAACATTAGTTATATATATATATATATATATATATATATATATATATATATATATATATATAATATAAAGTCCATAAAGTCTCTTATGAAAGTCTCTCATAAAATCTCTTATAAAGTCTTATAAAAGTCTCTCGTAAAGTCTCTTATAAAAGTCTCTCATAAAGTCTCTTATAAAAGTCTTTCATAAAGTCTTATTATAAAAGTCTGTCGTAAAATCTCTTATAAAAGTCTCTCATAAAGTCTGAACAGCACCTCTTTCACAAACAGGATCCCTGAAACACACAAATGCAAAATGTGATTAAAAACTTTAATAAACACTGAATACAATAGAACAAATCTGAATAAAATATCTGATCAATTGCATTTGTAATAAAATTTTTGAAATGGTAAAGAGACTTTATATAATTACTTTATTAAGCTTATTAATGTTCAGTTTTTATTCATCATTTGTTTTGCTCATTAATTTATTAAAACTGAGCTGAATTCAGAAACTTTCTCAATTATATACGTTAAATTTTCTTAGTGTTTTCTTCCCTTTTAAGTTCTTGGTAATAATGTAAGGGTTAAATTTTTAGTCTTTATGCCCTCTGCACCAAGTGTTCCCGACCAAATGGAATTCCCTTTTCATTAATTCCGGGATGGCACAACTACTAAATTATTAAACACGGGTGCTGGAAATATAAAAAAATGCTAAAACTTTTTTCCGATTCTTACAATTCAACAAAATACAAAATTTTTGCTTTGCGTGTCACACTAGAAAAGTAAACAAAATTCCGTAATGAAATGATTTTCCGTCAATGATTGTTAAGAGATGATTGTTCACCAATGATTCTTAAAAGATGATTGTCCACCAATGATTGCTGCAATCAAACTCGACCTCCGAAACGTCCATCAAGATAGTAGACTCGGGTAGATGATAGTAGATGGCCCAGTAGAGGTAGATGATAGAGCATCTGAAGTAGCAGCAGGTCTACCAGCGTGTACACGGTAGAATACATGGTAGAATACGTGGTGAAATGTATAAGGTAGGATACATGGTGAAATGTATAGGGTAGGATACATGGTGAGATGTATAGAGTAGAATACATGGTGAAATGTACAGGGTACGGCATGGGACTTGGGTAAAATACGGCATGGGACTTGGGTAAACAACCGAATAATTATCGAAGTAATTATCCGACCCAAGAATGGGCCAGAAGGTTCGTTCCTATAGCCTTATTCTATTCTATTCTATTCTAGTGACATGTGTACATGAGAGTGACGTGTGTACACGAGAGTGACGTGTGTACATGGTAGTGACGTGTGTACACGAGAGTGACGTGTGTACATGGTAGTGACGTGTGTACATGGTAGTGACGTGTGTACATGAGAGTGACGTGTGTACATGAGAGTGACGTGTGTGCATGGTAGCACCAAAACCATACATCTAAAATACTTATATTATCACGACTATACCTGCTACACCAAACCATCGTCTCACACCACATCATTTCTTTACCGTGCACAATACAATAACAATACAACAATGCTATAACAATACAATACAATAATGCAATACCAATACAATACAATAATGCAATACCAATACAATACAATAACAATACAATAACAATTTACTACACTGTCTCTTTATGGAACACAACAAACACGACACCACGCTATCGAGAATAGATCTTTCCTCTATCGCCCTCTCGAAGAACTGTCAGTTTTGACAGGTGTATCTCTTCCATATCCTGTNCCCCATGTCCCCATCTGTAGCCCCATGTCCCCATCTGTAGCCCCATGTCCCCATCTGTAGCCCCATGTCCCCATCTGCAGCCCCATGCCCCCATCTGTGCCCCATGTACAGTGCGGTGGAAGTACCACACTTGATGTACATACAGTGCGGTGGAAGGCAAAGACAGACTTATAGAAGGCAAACACAGACTTATAAATAGAAGGCAGAAACAGACATACCGTGGAGAGCAAAATAATACAACACGTTGATAAAATCGCCAGATTGCACATTTAAAGACCACGTACAATTACGAAAATTGGACTATCCATAAACAATACTATGAAAAGGTTTATAATATATCTAAAACCCACAAATATTTACTAGAAAAAAACATATAGGAACATGTATAATAAATACGCGAACAAAAGTTTACAACATATTTCAAAATATGCAGACATTAATACTTCGTTGCATAGCCCTTATTATTAATTATGGCTTCGAGACGTTTATAGTAGTTCAATACCAGCCTTTTACAAGTTTCGGGCGTAATCTTATTACATTCTTCAATGCAAATTTCTTTGAGTTCAGTGATGTTATTGGGACCTCTCTTCTGAATCTTCAATTTCAATTCCCTCGACAAGTTTTCGATCGGATTCATGTCCGGGGATTGACTTGGTCATTCTAAAATGTTTATCTTCTTCATCCTCAACCATTCCTTGGTTTCGTTTGCAGTATGCTTTGGATCGTTGTCTTGTTAGAATTTCCATCCATGTTTCAATTTTAACAAACGAGCTGAAGGTAGGAGTTGCTCTTCCATTATTTTACGATATTTCCTGCCATTCATGGTTCCTTCAATGATGTGAAGTTTACCTACCCCTGACGAGCTGAAACATACCCACACCATGATTGAGCTACCTCCACACTCAACAGTGGGTATGGTGCACTTCGATTCATACTCTTCGTTTTGTTGCCTCCAAACATGGTTTGTGCTGTTTCTCCCAAATAATTCGATTTTGATTTCATCGGACCACAGTACTGAGTTCCAAAACGCTGCTGGCTTGTTCAAATGGTCGTTGGCATACTTCAGCTTTGCCTTGACGTGACGTTTCTGGAAATGTTCTGTCGAGGGGTGCGGGAGCGAAGACCTTCACGGTGTAATGCCCCGCTGATCGTGTGTTTGCTGGCTTCGATCATAGATGCCTTGAAATCATCCTTCAATTCTTCAGGAGTAGTTTGAGGCCTCTGCACTACTGCTTGGACCAATTTTCGAGCAGCACGGTTGTTCATCTTCCGTGGACGGAAGAGTCGTATTCCGGCATTTCCACTTACGTGGTTCCAACCTTGGCTATAGGAACACACAGTTGTGCACTCATCTTTATATATCTCAAATCTTCATTATGGAGCTCCACAATACGTTCGCGAAGATCTTGGCTGATGTCCTGATTCTTAACCATGCTTACGATCTTTCAGAACGAGAGCTGCTGTACCAATGACACGTTATTGGAGACGAATGGTGACAAAAGTTTGATTGCCAAATAGTAGAATGTATTAGAACATTCTGGAATAATCCTACAATAATTTTCATGTATAATACCGAGAAAAAAGTCGGGTATCGTAAACTTTTGTTCACGTATTTATCAAACATGTTTCTATATATATATATATATATATTTTTTTTTTCTATTAAATATTTGTGGGTTTTATATATATATATATATATATATATATATATTATTAACATTCTTATACTATTGTTAATATATATAGTGCAATTTTTGTAATTGTACGTGATCTATAAATGTGCGATCTGGCGATTTAATTAACGTGTTGTATTATTTTATTCTTCACGGTATATAGAAGGCAGATATATATATAAGGCCGAGACAGACAGAGATAGAAGGCAGAAAGAGACCTATAGAAATCAATGCTTTAGAAGGCTCAGCATCTCTACCATTTAGAAAGCTTTTCATGAGCTGTTCTGGCTTCTGGCTAATCCTTCAAACACACGGCATAGATATACTCGAACAAAAATAGATGATCCACTCCATAGAAAAGAACGTTAGAGCACTCGACTGACACATTGTGAGGTGTAGATACCATATTGAGATAAGTGATATTACAACACACGTATATACGTATATAAATTCCACTATATAATAATACAGAGTTTGTTGCTTGCTTGCTTGGTCCGTCTCTCTGTGACGCTCTTGAGGATTTAGATAGGAGGAAATTCGGTAGGGTATACATGTATTGTAAGCATTGTATTGTGGATACCAAAGGCACATCCTTCAATGTGGAAACTCCTTCGCAAAGCCCGCGTCCACTGGCAAATTAAACAAAAAAATTCATTAAAAAACCCGTAAATTTTCACACGTGGGTCTACTAGTATATACATATTTTTTCTTATGTTTGTCTATACGAAGATTCATAATAAAGAGATGAGCTACAGGAAGCAATGTTATCTTATCAGGGCGCGTTGTAGGAGCCTGCGTAGAGTATTGAAGCAACACAATACTGTCAATACTGTCTCAACACAATACTGTCAATACTGTCTGAACACAATACTGTCAATACTATCTGAACACAATACTGTCAATACTGTCTGAACACAATACTGACAATACTGTCTGAACACAATACTGTAAATACTATCTGAACACAATACTGTCAATACTGTCAACACAATACTGCCAATACTGTCTCAACACAATACTGTCAATACTGTCTCAACACAATACTGTCAATACTGTCTGAACACAATACTGTCAATACTGGTTGAACACAATACTGTCAATACTGTCTGAACACAATACTGTCAATACTGTCTGAACACAATACTGTCAATACTGCCTGAACACAATACTGTCAATACTGTCTGAACACAATACTGACAATACCGTCAATACTGTCTGAACACAATACTGTAAACAACACACAAACAAAGCCAGGACTCTAATTCAAGCATACAGTTCTGTTTTGCCCAACATTTCTGTCTTCAGAATCGTGGTACTGGAGTCCAGGTATTGACAGGGTTGCAGTATTGGAGTCCAGGTATTGACAGGGTTGCAGTATTGGAGTCCAGGTATTAACAGGGTTGCAGTATTGGAGTCCAGGTATTGACAGGGTTACAGTATTGGAGTCCAGGTATTGACAGGGTTGCAGTATTGGAGTCCAGGTATTGACAGGGTTGCAGTGTTGGAGTTCAGGTATTGACAGGGTTGCAGTATTGGAGTCCAGGTATTGACAGGGTTGCAGTAGAATAGAATAGAATGAGGCTATAGGAACGAACCATCGGGCCCATTCTTGGGTCGGATAATTACTTCGATAATTATTCGGTATTAGTATTGGAGATGGAAGAAGAAAACAAGGGAAAACAAGGGAGGGAGAGTAGGGGAAACAAGGGAGGGAGAGTAGAGGGAGGATAGCAGGGCTTCACTCGAGGTGGCTGCTCAACGGACGAGGATAAGGATTACCTGAAGCGTGCGTATTATGGGCGCCTGACAAGGGGGTCACTTGGCAAGAGGGGCGCATGACAAGAGGGGCGCATGACAAGAGAGGCGCATGACAAGAGAGGCGCATGACAAGAGAGGGTCACCTGACAAGAGGGGGCCTGACAAGGAGGTCACCTGACAAGGGGGTCACCTAACAAGAGAGGGCCTGACAAGGGGGCTACCAGACGAGAGGGCCTGACAAGGTCACCTGACAAGAGGAAAACCTGACAAGGGGGGTCACCTGGCAAGAGGGGCGCATGACAAGAGGTCACCTGACAATGGGCCACATTAACCAGCACATGGCAACAACAACAGAATATGGCAACAGGAACGAGCCGCTTGCTCCATTCTTGGGTTGCTCCCCAAGTCCCATGCCGTCAAACGTACAAGCATCAATCACACACATGCACCTCAACTCTACAAAGATATTTCAATCACATTTCGCAAACATTCATACACAGGCCCAGAGTTATGGAATTAGTACTTTACAGAATTAAGTTTTTTCTAAAATTTATCGAAACGATTTTTGAATGTGTTCACAGTGCCAGCAGAAACGTTTTCGGGTGATAGGTTCAAAGGTTCAGCAATTTGGGTTATAAAGAAATTTAGAGCATGGGATGTTGTGAAGGTTCTTATTATTAATCAATGGTAGTTTTTTCTAGTTCGAACGTTACCGTCTCTTTGGAAAAGCCCTTCCAGGGTAACATGGTTAAGGCCGTTGAGATACTTATAGGTCTCAATGAGTTGACCTCGCAGTCTTCTTTGTTCTAGGGAGATAAGATCAAGGCGTTGAAGACGTCTTTTGTAGCTGAGATTGGGGAGTTCTAGAATCATCTTCGTTGCTTTACCCTGAAATTTTTTTCATTTTATTAATATCTCTTCGTAGGGTAGGAGACCAAAGTTGCACTGCATATTCTAAATGAGGCCGGACTAGCGCTTTATAGAGCGGTAATATTATGTTCTTTGACTTGTATTCAAAGTTTCGTGCAATGAAACCAAGAATCCTGCTTGCATTTTTGACGCTTTTTTCCACTTGTCATGTTTGAGATTTTCAGTGACAATGACACCTAGATCTCTTTGTTGCTGGACTGTTTTAATGTGTATGTCATACATCGTGTGTTGGAAATGCCGGTTATTTGCACCAAAATGCATTACTGAACATTTATCAATGTTGAAGCTCATTAGCCAGGTTTCAGTCCATTGTAGAAGACGGTTGAGGTCGGATTGGATAGTTACTCTGTCCCTTTCCGTGAATGCTCTGTGACAGAGTTTCGTGTCATCGGCGAATTTGTTGGTTTTACCGATGATTCCGATATCAAGGTCGTTGATGTAGATGATGAAGAGGAGCTTAAAATGAAGATGAATTTTATGGCGTCATCACAATATCTGATGTACTGACACCGCGACACCTGTATTGAAAATACTACAACTAGTCACCCTGGTACCAGACATCGATGAGGCTGTACCAGTACACCAGTAACCAGTACACCATCACAGCAGTACACAGCGAGTACAGCAGTACACAGCCAGTACAGCAGTACAGCCAGTAGGGTGGGGCTGGAACAGGTGTACAGCGTCCCGTACTAAAGCCCTCGCTAGAAAAAAATTAGAAAGCACTTCCGGAGACAACAAATCTAGTTACACTCTGCTGAGTAATACAAAACAAAACTCAATACTTAATATGAAATACAGCCAATACTTTACCTGAAATACAGTACAAGTATGTATAAGTCATGCAAGTATGCATGTATGTATGTGTATGTACGTATGCGTATGAGATACCTTCTCACATATAAAGATGTAATCATAGAGGGTAGGCAGGATATATATATATATATATATATATATATATATATATATATATATATATATATATATATATATATATATATGTATTTAAATTTATTATGACTCTTTGCATTCAGGCTGCAAATTCCATACAAAATTATGCGAAAGAGTTTGCTTCTCTTTTTGTATCCATGAAAAAAAATAACCAAAATTTATTGAGGAAAAAATACTAAGTTTGAATCTATAAATGGCACCCGAAAACACTTTCCAGCATTTCTGTATTTGGAAATATGTGCAAAACATTTTTCTGGAAGTTACAGAAAAATAAGAACAATCCTGCACGTTCAGGTAAGTAATAACAGAGAGCACAGACGTAAATCAACGTTCACAAAATGAAATGTCTGATAGAAAAGTATTATTCAAATCGACTAATATTATTCAAAATCAACTAACATCGTTCAAAATCAACTAACATCGTTCAAAATCAACTAACATCGTTCAAAATCAACTAACATCGTTCAAAATCAACTAACATCGTTCAAAATCAACTAACATCGTTCAAAATCAACTAACATCGTTCAAAATCAACTAACATCGTTCAAAATCAACTAACATCTTTCAAAATCAACTAACATCGTTCAAAGTCAACTAACATCGTTCAAAATCAACTAACATCGTTCAAAATCAACTAACATCGTTCAAAATCAACTAACATCGTTCAAAATCAACGAACATCGTTCAAAATCAACGAACATCGTTCAAAATCAACGAACATCGTTCAAAATCAACGAACATTATTCAAAATCAACTAACATTATTCAAAATCAACTAACATTATTCAAAATCAACTAACATTATTCAAAATCAACTAACATTATTAAAAATAAACTAGAAATCTCTTAGCACTGCCAAGTTCAACAGGAAGCGTGTGGTGAGCTCTAGAAAAATTAATGGCTTGTTCTTTTTAGAAGATTATGGTGACCTATCACAATTTGTTATTAATCCGTTAGCGCCCATTACGTATACTACAAGGTGTCCGTAAAGTCTCCTTACCATTTCAAAAATACATCATCAATGCAATTAATAAGATGTTTCATACAGGTTTGTTCTATTGTATTCAGTGTTTATTAATGTTTTTAATCACATTTTGCATTGGTGTGTTTCAGGGATCCTGTTTGTGAAGGTGCTGTTCAGACTTTATGAGACTTTTTTTTGAGAGACTTTTATGAGAGACTTTTATGAGAGACTTTATGCGAGACTTTATGCGAGACTTTTATGAGAGACTTTATGAGAGACTTTATGAGAGACTTTATGAAAAATTTATGAGAGACTTTGTGAGAGACTTTTATAAGAGACTTTATGAGACTTTTATAAAAGACTTTACGAGAGACTTTTTTAAGAAACTTTATGGACACCCTGTACGTGCGAATAGTAGGTGTTTTCTTGTTTAATTAGGGCAGTAAAAAGTGAAGACAGAGTTATAGTAAGACAGGTATGTAGTTACTGCGTCTTGTTTGTGTACCAACAAGATGGTGCACAATTTCTAGCAAGAGAATTTTCTCAAATTAAAGAGATTCATTATTCAAATTATATAAAATTAAAACGCCTACTGATGCGGTGGATGAATTTTATGCGGCTCATGCAACACAGGAGCCATCATGCAGCTCATGCAACACACGAGGAGCCGCAACAACACAGCTCATGCAACACACGAGGAGCCGCAACAACACAGCTCATGCAACACACGAGGAGCCGCAAC
>VCRD01005644.1:0-19833 GCA_006783055.1 Trinorchestia longiramus
GTGGTGGGGTGTGGTGGTGGTGCTGGTGGGGTGTGGTAGTGTGACCACCACTCACATGTAACATTGAAGTGATGAGTAGTAGACTAGCAGTACATGTGGCCACTCTTGGTTGAGTGGCGTGGCCACTCTGGACAAGCCCAGGCACTCCTGCAGAGTGGCAGTGTATACAGTATACCTACGCACTATATAATAAAAACCGCTATGCATTTATATCTTTCTTTAAAAATACTTTTTAGTATCCCTCAATAATGAGTTGGGGAAATTAATATTTTGCAGGAGTTGGGGAAAAGTAATGGGGAAATTAATTTCAAACAAGCATAATGTTCCGAGCTGAACTCAAGTGTTTATCTTAGGCAAATATTGGCTTCTGAATAGAACAGGCATACATGTATTTCAACTCTTTAGCAGTCCCAGATAATTTGCTGGTTTTGGCCACACGTCTTTCACAATGAATATAGAAATACAAAGAACATGTTAAATTTCATTAATGAGGATTGGTAAAATATCGCAGAAAGACTACAGGAACACCATATCAGTACTAAAAAAACAACGTGCCCAGCTTATTGTTATCAGCCACATGTCTCAGTGCCACATGTGGGTCTCGGACTGTGAAAGAGTTAGCATTGGTACCGTGGACACCAAAGGTACTTGATCACCATGAAATACGATTTTTTCCTTTGCTAGTCTCTTTTCTCTCTTAAATATAGAAACTTCTTAGGAAAGGCGACGTCAACCAGCAAATGAAATAAATTCATAAAACCACGCGAAAAAAATCAAATGTGGACTTATTAGTCTTGTAATGAATTAAAAACATTTTTAGAAGCATTTCTTGAAGATATCAGGAGAAAGAATGCTGGGAAACCGTTCAAGTCTTCAAGTATCACACACACACACACACCGAGCGTGAGGAGACATTTCATCTCTGCAAGCTATCGTTAATAAAAGCAGCTGCTGCTCTGTATTGCAAGCAGCTATTGTACTGCCAACCCCAACAATGCCTTTTTAACATATCCAAGAGCACCTGCACCAGTTATGTTACATGTTCCTACGTTGTTTTCTTGATGAACAGACGTTGCAGTCTCCCAGTCCACGGAATGGTGGTGACGGGTAGTTGTTATTTACGCGGCTGATAGCAAGTCCTACTTTGTAGCAGTACGTGACTGATGTTTGATGAGTTAGAGTATTGAAGGCTTTCAAGCGTATTATATAGATAGTAATAGAGACCAGGTAACGCAACAGTACTCTCACATCCACAGCTTAACAACTCTCTGTAATTCATGAAGGCAACATCACAGTGAAAAAGAGCCAGTAAGAGACATCTCAAAGACGCAAACTTTCAGGCTCTGACAGAACGCTCGTCACACGGGCAGTAAATTGAGAAAATGTCTACAAGAGTCGAAATAAGAGTCACTCACATAACCAACCAGGAATATTATAATATTAACACTCCGGGATCTGCATGAGATCACTGACTCACAAGAACAGCAGAATTCTATCAAGTTACAATGTGTTTGGCAGATTGCAGTCGGACGAGGGTGTCGGAATGATGAATGACAGCAAATTATGGTAGTGGTAAAAAAAAGCTCTGAAAAATGGTCAAAATGCAGTTGCTACCCGACGTAATAACACGAACAAAACGAATAAGTTTGACGAAAGTAGAGATTTCGGTGGTAATACACGTAATGAAGTAGACGAGGCTTATAAAATTGTCAACGTTCTCGTGTGCGGTAATGACAGCAATGCATCAGCTGCCACAGCTTACACTACACTCAGTCATTCCTCTACTTCACTCCACAGATACAACCTACACACCTTGATGGCAGTTCTGTGGAAGTCACGTCTCGACATAATCGTTAACTCCTCATGCTGCATCATCATAAGGCAACGTGCTTCTGAGCACAGAACCCTCATTTCAAATTCCGGCAACAAAGGGATCTTGCCATAAAAAAGTGACACGAGCACAAGACGACACACGCTTTTTTTAAACCATTAAAAAAACAATGTTGTGTCATACTTTATGCACTGACTTTATAGAGAAATACATCGTTTTACTTATTTACATCTATTTCCTCGAGGTCATCGGAGGTCTCGAGTCTTTGTCGCAGCGTCCCTATTTCTGGAGATGATCTGCGCCCTGACGAGTTTCCGGTGCAGTAAACAACTCGCTCTCCTGCACGGACACAAGAGGGGAGATCTCGAGGCCGAGACACAACCTTTGCGCTTACAATCACTCTAGATCAGCTCTTCTATTTTCATGCATGTCCATACATACGCGCCCTCGTGTGTATTTCAGGCAGAGACCAGAGCTTCGTACTTTGTAACAGAGAGACAGAAAAATGAATTTTCAGTACCTCAGGTTCTCGGACGTGGATGTACCTTCATGTGTGGTGCAACAGAAGGCAACAATCAGCGTAAGATCTATCAAGCATGCAATAATAAATACAGCAACTACTTTACAAAAGCAGGCAAGATAGCGTTCGTGATTATAGGCTTTGATGTTGCTCGGGAATTCAACAGACCTGGGCTGAGCTCTAACCTAAAATTTACTAAGGTGACAAACGCATCACATTGAATTCGTTCAGCAAATGAATGTCAGCGCAGAGCAAACCATCACCAATTCGCCAAACCGACCGCCAGCACACGGAAATGATCGCAACACACTGAAACTGTCGCAAATACTTCACACTACAGAGCAAGTTGGTAGAAATACAGCATCAGTGTCTTGAAATACTGCAGTCCAGCACAAGCGCACTCCAGTCCAGCACAAGCGCACTGGAGTCCAGCACAAGCGCACTGCAGTCCAGCACAAGCGCACTGCAGTCAAGTTTAAATACTGTAAACGATCGAAGACAAGAGTTGATCAACAATTTTTGGAGTAATTTCTAACTTACCTGAACAGAGAAAAAAATATCTCGATATTTCTGAGGCCCATGATCTGAAAAATTATCTCTAGGTGTAAGCAATTTATTACAGTTGACAATTTTGCTGCATTTTGGAATAAAGCTGAAAATCAAGTAGCCTAAACAAGGTACATTGACGATGCTCTTAACATACACTGCAGACTGACAACACAAGTGGGTGTATGAGATGCATTTAGATTATAACACCTAAGATGTTTTTCTCAGGACTGAAAACAAATAAAAACATGCAGTTTGTTTTCAAATACGCATGCACTCCTCGTGAATCGTCGACAAAGATGGCAGCACTGTATAGCACACAGAACTCTAGCAGCAATGCTGAGAGTGAGGATTTTTTGATACTTAAAATGGCATACAGGGTTTGCTTCCATTGTGCTGACTGGCGCTTTGTTTCGAGATTGGAAAACGGCATCCACGTTTCCTGCATTGTCAAAATCGATGAAAAAATGTCCAATTCATGTCGTCATCACGCTCCAACATTGCCTGGCAACGTGCCATGCGCGCAGCCTTGTGGTGGTCCGTCAGCACTCGTGGCACCCACCTGGACACTTTTCGTATTCTCAGGTCTTCATGCAGGATTGTGTGCACAGATCCCAGGAAAATGTCAACTTTAGAGGCGATGTGTTCCTCACTCATTCGGTGATTCTCTAAAACAACTTTTTTCACTCGCTCGATCGTGTCGTCAGACAGGCTGGTGTTGCTGGTTGCCACACGACGTTCTGCCTTCTTTTAACTACCAGTCCCACGTATGTGCATTAGAAACATCCATGGCACCATGACCACACGTCTCGCTTAACTGGCGATGAATTTCAATCACACCACTCAAATTGAGGAAACGAATGATTACACGCTGTTCTTGTAATGAAAGCGTCATCATTTCAAGTATAAAACCAGTCCTCACTCTCGCCACTGCAGCTAGAGTTTGTAAGTCGTGCAGTGCTGTCATCTCCGCTACTCATTCACGAGTGCAAGCGCATTTTAAAACCAACTGCATGTTCCTATCTGTTTCTAGTCTAGAGAAAAAAACATCCAAGGTGTTATAAGTTGAATACACTTCATATATTGTAAAGAGTACAAGGAGTTTTTCAGCTAGCTTATGTCTTACCAGACCATATATTTCATGTAACACAATTAAAAATACACACCAGGCTAACACAAGTTGCAACATTAAAACTACCTTTCAAAAGTAACTACCAGACTACCAATATTTCTATATTGAAAAATCTAAGATAAACCACTAACTCACTAGGTTAGCCATTTCTGGACACCCTCAAGCAGTCTAAAATTAAGCAGGAACCCTGTACTCAGACACACAAGTCAACCCTACAACAAAATTTATCAATACAAAGCAATGATATAAATTTTCTAACTCAGTAGAGCACTGATTGCATTGAAAAGCATACTTTCTCCCAAAGTATGGAGTAGGAGAAGATACAAACATTTCAAGAAACAACTTTAGAAGCTATATCACTAGAAGGTTTAGGTAATGCATTTGCATTTTTTCTTATTTTAGGTTAAGTAAGTGGCAATGCTTTCAGACATTTAAGCTAAACTTTGAAAATTATTTAGAGTAAACATAGCAAGTATGTGAGTATTTAAAATCAGGTCATCTGCATGATATCTTTACCATAGACTGCTAACTAGCACACAGAAACACCACACACAAAAAATAAATATTACTTGGAGACAAATACATAATGAGCCTGATCAATAATAAAACAGGCAAATTTCTCCAGCTAATAAAACTGATAGACACTTCAACATTGACATTATTACAGATGGCAAAAATTGGAGCAATTCATGTAGAGCTGATGTCTGAGAAGTGTATGAACAGAACCCAAGAAAATCCAGCCAAAAAATATTTTTATTTTTACAAGTACAGGGCTTCAATAAGACATTGACAT
The DNA here is from genome assembly GCA_006783055.1 of Trinorchestia longiramus. NCBI lineage: Eukaryota > Metazoa > Arthropoda > Malacostraca > Amphipoda > Talitridae > Trinorchestia > Trinorchestia longiramus. Next base: position 4,823 of record VCRD01005644.1, read on the forward strand.
GGCATGAAGATACATGATCTTACATTTAAACAACACAGATATAAGATAGGCAAGGTATCCTAACTTCCTAATTAGTAGAATGTTGTTCAACACATTTGCTTTGTCAAGCAAACCTGACAACAAACTACAAGCTATATGCAATACATAGAACTGAAGTTCAGTAATTTAATTATAGGATCATATTTCAGAAATGCCAAAAAAATACTCTTTCAAAGTCATGCTCTCTTGAAAAGTTAATAAGCCAAATGAAATCAAGCCAAATTATTCATAAGTGTGCAAGAAATCAAACCAAATTTTTTATAGCATTTTTATAAAACCAAGTATTATATTATGTAACTTATATTTTGAAAGTCCTAATTACATTTGTAACTGAAACTGAGAGCCAACAACAGTAGAGTTTTTTAACAGGCTTTAATTCCCTCTAAAATACATACATACAAATTGTATATATGCATTGTACAGCTCTTTCTGCACTCTTTCCAGAGGAATTATTGCTATGAGTAATGCCCTACCAAAATCTCTACCAGAGAAGCTACTATCCTCAGAACTAAAATAAGTACTCTAGTAATCCTTGTATAATTTATCACCCATGGATATAAGTAACAATATTTTGAAAATATAGGACATAACTTCCTTGATGTATTCATTACAGAACCAAGTTCAGTGATCCTAATTTAACAGCATTTTTTTCTAGTAAGATGCAACTCCAACTTGCAGACAATCATTTGGTCAATATTGAATCACAGTTGTCAAATATTCACTGCTTCCTATGCCTGAAATTTGAGATATTGCAATGTTGAGGCTTTGAATACAATTTTGAAGGGACAAGGATTCATGAGAATTATTATGAAAAAAACTTACTTTGTGATTCTCATGCAGAGTTGGGCTTAAGGGCATCAGTGCTATTTCAATCCACTTAAGCCAACTTTAGAGCATTTCATAATTTCAAATCACAGTTTGTAAAATAATTAGGAATAGTTATGAACCTGATATCATTATATACTAATCTAAACTAAGTTTAAACATAATTGTTTTCTCATTTGCACTTTCCAATTTTTACTCAACTAACAATGTATGCATACACTCAAGAAAATTTCACTGAATACTGATTTCACCAAAATGTAACATGTAATAAAATCTTCTACCTCACTTAATAAAATGAACCCTAAAGATGTAGAAAATCAATAACATTGTACATACAAAATGTAATCAAAATGAGAATGAATAAATTTATTTCTTAATCATTACAAAACCACACCAATATGAGGTAAAACATATTATTGCTTTAACAACAAATAATTTTTTATAGCGTAAATTATACCGCATTTGCTTCACATTATTTAAGAGTTCAGAAACACAAAATATTTGTTTCAAAACAGGTACATGAATATTACACTCTCGGCACAACCACTTATGTGAGTCACATTTTGTCATAACCCCTGCGGTAGTTTCCTTCCTCACTCGAGTTCATTAGCGTCGGATACAAGCCCATGCAGCTCTACGCTTTAACTTTAAATTTCGGGTCAACTGTAGTTGGGCCTCTGATTCCCTCTAAAACACACACATACAATAGAGTGGCATCACAGAGTTCTTCATCTGTGTACCAGGATCGTATAAGAAACCTAGACTTAGATTTGAGGGCCAACGCTTGGCTGGGGGCCTTTACAACGGCCTTCAAAAGTCGTCAGAGAAGTTCTGGCTTTCACATCGGCTCGGATAATATGTAGGTGTAGCAGTCATCCGCATATGCTGATCGGAATTCCAACTGTGAAACTCAAACGAAACTGAACTACAACTCGACATTTTATTAATTTAACTTGAAATTTATTGCATCAAAGATATCTGATACCCCTTGTGAATTTATAGGGTTAATGTTTGTATCTAGTAGCTGATTGGGCTTGATCGAAAACAACCCTAGCATATTGTTTGTTGTCTGGTAATACACTTCTTGATATATCAGTGAACATGTTCATTTGATTTTGAAGTTGTGTATGGAACTAATATAGAACATCGTCTAAGATTATGAATATACATTTTTTTTTTAAATACTTCCACCATACAAGAAAAAATATCTAATGCTCATATTTTTCCGACTGAAAAATCATTTATATCTGCTACATATCTACAAAAATTATGCATCCTTATAATGGAATTTTATTACATTTGCTTTATTATTACATCGTGGGCTAGCATCAGTATATGTTTTATTAAAACATTATTAAACATAGACTGCAATACTAGGGAACTAAAATATCTATTTAAAGGAATTCATTGGAATTTTAATTAATTTCGTAGAACATGTACATTCATACAGAACGAAACAAAAGGTCATTCCAACAAAAAGTGTTGGCTACTTTCGGCTGTACATGATCCCAAGCTTGTCGAGTGCAGTAGAAAAGAAATTTGGTCAAAAAACAAATCTATCTACCTTCTATCCTCCACAATCTTAACATCTCTGGTCAAAACCTTATACTCTATAGTCAACAAATTTCAGGGCAAAATTTCCTTGCTATTAATAAAAGTATGAAAGAACGGCAAAATAATACAAGCGAATTTTTAGGTGATAGCAAAACACCAGATGCAGGCACACAAACAGAGCTAACATATATTGACCATAGTCATCTTCACAACGACTAATTGCTGAAACGGATGAATTCGGGAGCGAAGATTATGAGAGGAAAGACCTTTAGAATGTCGAGTTTTGAAGACGGATGTCAGAGTGTGAATTTGTCAACTTAGAAACAATGACGTAATTCTAAATAAAAAGGGAGATTATATTACACCAAACGAGTAGGCTCATACTTCAGAGCATGCTGTTGCAGTATAACTGTCTTAACCATAAGTTGTAATCCGACTTTATGCTGAACAAGCATCGACTCAATTTTTAGACTTGTGTACAGTTTAACCCTTTCAGTCACGGCCTAAGAATAAGATTTTCATTGAAAAACTTCATTCGCCTACAAAACTAACTACCCGCACTTACATAATGCAAAAAAGATTCCGCGTTTCAAAAGCGTCCAATAAACAAGACAGTATAACACCCGTACTTGTATTGCATCAAATTTACTATTTACAAGCATTTCAAATGGTGACCAATACACTACACCAGGAGACTGACGGAGTTTAAGATTTAACCTAAACGAAAACATAACGAGTCTTATCATTCTTCGAATACGCGATCCTGTGTGCGCTCACTTCCTTAGTCGTTGTTGGTGTACACGAAATATAGAAGAACAAGCATATTTATAAGGTGTTACGGTACCACCTTCACGTAAGTTCCCTTGAAAGAGAACACCAGAAGGCAACCGCACATACGACGTCGTTGCATCGAATAGAAATTCCCCCATTAGTCAGTGAAAAACTCAATAAGTGATATATTTATTGACGATGCATAAAGGTTTCTAGAAAAAAAAGCATTCGAGTTAGTAGTTATTAGAGAGGTTCCCCCAGCAATGGGGAAAGCCCCAAGCATTTGAAGTTAGCAGACTCATCCAGCATACGGATTCTACAAGTCGTACGAATCACTGAGTACACGCAAGTTTCACCCGGAGGTCTTGTGAGGGACAAACTCCAGCTACGTCTCTGTGTCGTCTGACATGAATGTGCCATGTAGCTACTTGTGCTTCTTCCTGAAGCTTTCAGCAGTGATTACACCAACCATTGGGTGTACCACGAACACATGCATGCCAGAAAGTAGTAATCGACTTTGGTCATGAATAGTTGCTCAACAATGATCAGAACAGGACAATTCCAAATTTTAAAAAGAGCCAAAGTTAATTACTCAGTTTTATACAGTTGGAGCTTTTATTGATAAAACGTTGATGAATAATGAACATTTCGTTTCAGAAAATCTCATAGGCCCCAACAGGGGTAGAAAAATTAAGTAACCCTATTTAAGAGGAGTCGAGCATTTCAATTTCTCGATGAGAGTGCCTACTAGAACTTGAATAAAGAAATAAAGTCGATAAAAGCATTTGCAAATTAACGGGCGTCCTTTTTTTTATCAATTTACACATGACCATCGCCCTCTTCAATTTGTTTTTCTCAAGATATTTTGTTGTAGACCAAGGCTCAATTATTTCGATATTTATCAGCTAATTCGGAAAAATATTATTTGAAGACAAAGCGGTAGCGTCTGTTCCGTCGCTGGCAAGATAAAATGGTTGCCAAAAGTGCGTACGTCTCACACACACATTAACGCTTGAGACAATACAATGACAGGATTTAAAAGAAATTTAATGACTAAACTAAAAGCAGGATTAGGACGTTTGCTGCTTTAACTTGATCATCTCGCGCAAGTTGTTCTGGCTCTCTTGTAAGCTCTTCTCCAGGTACTCCTTGTTGCTCTGTGGAGAAAACAATTATTTAACATTAATGAATGCACAACACAGTTCATACGAGTGGAATAAGCCCAAAAGAAAAATTCGGGCAAGTACGATGTTGAAAATGATAGAGTAAGGGAGGCGAAAGAAGAAAATAATCTTAGGAACTGTTGCGAAGTTCTAGAAATTTGCGGGTTGAAATGAAAAGTAGAAACATGAGAACTCAGTGCACATGAGAGCTAGTGAGGTATGTAGTACGAGTGTGAGACATTATAGAGACTTGCGCTAGAATTGAGAAGCATGTCAAAAGATATCGTGTGTTGAAATCAAAGTTGCGTAATAAGTTCTGGGAACGATGATGTGAGGCAATGAATTTTAAGTTAAACTAAGAGATCACAAGCAGTAAGTGAGGATTTAGGGTCATGTAGAGAGCAGGGCTCAGTACGGCATACGAGAAAAGGGTTTGTGGTTGGTAAGTGCAGAGCTTGCATGAGACTGTAATTGTTCAAACTGCTTTGTGTTGCAGACGCCCACATCTGAGCGATATAGTGACGTAAAGTCCAACAGACGCCTACATCTGAGCGATATAGTGACGTAAAGTCCAACAGACGCCTACATCTGAGCGATATACAGTGACGTAAAGTCCAACAGACGCCCACATCTGAGCGATATAGTGACGTAAAGTCCAACAGACGCCTACATCTGAGCGATATACAGTGACGTAGAGTCCAACAGACGCCTACATCTGAGCGATATAGTGACGTAAAGTCCAACAGACGCCTACATCTGAGCGATATACAGTGACGTAAAGTCCTACAGACGCCTACATCTGAGCGATATACGTATAGGGCATGAATCGGCAACCATAACAATAGCATCACAGATACGAGTGGAGAACATCTCCAGTTGAGCTTTTCGGCCTCTGCTACCAGGAGAGGATGACTTATAAGCAGCCACGAGGTGCTGCTGTACCACATAACTCTAAGACCACACACAGAGCTGCTTATCCAGTGTTAGTTACTAATGAGAGACTCGAGAAACACACCGTCCTCAAAATACGCACGTGATGAGGACTGAATGTTCACTTAGTAAAGAAAACTTCCTTTTACATTGCCACCATCCAATTCTCAAATTTTTTCTCTCTTCCATGTAGCGTATTGCAGCTGGTCTCTGCAGCCACTTCCGTCATTATATGAACAAAACCTTACTTAATTTAACCCAACACTCCTTTCGTGTTTAAACATCAACGATGAAGAATTTAACCAACATTATAACATTCAAACTTCGATATATGAGTAAACTTGAAGCTACATCAATCACAGACTTGTCTCTACCTTCAAAACAACACGAGCAGGAAAGTCAGTTACACGTCTCGTGTCACAGCAGGCTACACCCTCCTTCGTCCATCACACAAGGGAGCAACGAGGAAAGTTTGAAACACAGGGTTGTGGTATTGAGCACGTAATGAGAGTTAGAAGTACTCAACACAGGCGATCTGCTCACAGAGATCAATCAAGCCACACGACTGTATTAGTCTTAATTAGCAAACTACGTACGAGATAGATAAAACAAACCTGCAAAGATTTGATTTTTTCTAGGCTCTTCTCAATTTTATTGGAGAGATTCTTGCGGACTTCAGCCATGTCGGTGAGGAGAAACATGCGACCCACACTCTCGAACACGCGCACGTTGCTGCCCAGGTTCTGTAAGATGACATAGGCATTTCTTAATTATAGAAGTCCTTCCGGTGGGGCGAAAACTTCAATACGCACTCATGCTATCTCGCTCCCAGCACATGAAGAAAGACAACACACATGAAGACGTGATGTAGTGCTCTTATCGTGAAAAAGTTACCAAGAAAAAGGGCTAGACCTAATATACATACCTACAGAAGTAAATCGGCAGTGAGTGCTGTCAACACGCCCTGGTGAGTATGGGACAACTCAATACAATGCCACGTCTCTCGAGTATGCACCAGACAACAAGCTTTCCTCTTCTCAAATCTTTCACTGAAGCACATACTGTTACACGTGAAATTGTCATGTTGCTCTAAAACTCGAATGCAAAATTCTATTTTTTTTGCTCTTTATGAGCAATATATTTTACTTCTTTTAATTTACAAGAACATATCTGCAATTTTTTCAATGACTATTATAATGACAAAAGACAAATTTAACTCCGTCGCTACTACAGAAGTGGCAGACTCACGATTTGTTTACAATTTATACTTCTCCAATCAATGAGATTCTCAGACGTTTTAAGAGTTTCTAAGCTAGAAAGACTTGGTAGCTGAGGAATCCAAAGACATAATTAGAACAGTAGTCAACATCCGCATCAGGTACATAATTTTACGAGATCCCGGCCTACTGAATACATGTAAATTAACAGGACCAGAAGTTACCTGGATCTCAGTATCCGTGAGCTGTGAGTGGATGATGAGCTTCTTGAGGCCCTCCACCTGTACATCAGCAATCCGCAGCTTCTGATTAGTGTCGTTCATCTGAGTCTGCAACTCAACAAATGCCTGGAAGATACAAATCATAGTTTCAAATCAATATTGAAAGCGCATCTACCTTTTGTGTATGTGTTGTATTTATCTGAGTTGCACTTTTTGCAGTAATTTTCCACAAAACATTTGGAGCATGTTTTAATCAAAGACAACAAAACTATTTTCTTCAAAAGGCATGGGATGTTAGAATATTTAGAGACTATCAGAGTCGCTGAATACTAAAATGCATTTACTTTTGTTGAATTGTTTCTACTTTTCAAGATATCAGACATCAATAAATTCCACGTGTTTAATTTTCTCCGAACATGTTAGATTTGCTCTCTCTACTCTTTGTTTTGTTTTCTTGCCTTAACCCTTCATGTCCCAAACAAACTTTAAAAATCATTCAGTTTAGTCCCATATTCTAAATGTTTCGTTCAAAATTACATAGAGATTAGTAAAGATAAGTGGTAATTTACGCAATATTTTGATCGGTATGAAAATAATTTGGTCGTGAAAGGGTTAAGACTGTATACGTGTTTCAATGTTAAGGAACACCCACTAATGCCCTTGTTCTTGTTGTAGGTACTATTGACAATACAGAGGTTGACCTGTTTGTCATGCGTGAGACTTTCAGTGATAATGATACTAAGATCTCTTTGTTGCTGAACTGTTTTAGTACGTAAGTCATCAACCGTACGTTGGAAAGGCCGGTTATTTGCACCGACGCACATTACTGAATATTTAACGATGTTGAAGCTCATTCACCAGGTTCCAGGTATTGTAGTAGACGGTTAAGGTCTCATTGGGTAGATACTCTGTCTTTTACAATAACACTTCGTGACAGAGTTCGTGTGGTCGGGGAATTTGTTGATTCTGATGATTTCGATATCAAGGTCATTGATGTAGATGAGTGGTCTCCAATCTTTTTATCACCATAGACAGGTCGACGTTTGATAATTTTACTACAGTCCGTTAAAGGGGGCGGGGTAAATGATTTTATCAGCTTACAGCCGCTCAGCTCCCGGTTAACATCACATCGATGGAAAGTCGCATCCCGAGAGAAATACATCATAGTAAATGAAATAGAAAAACTTAAATGTTTGTTGTGCGGGCCGGTACCATTTGATCCACGAATCGGGACCGATCCACGGCCCCGGAATTGGGGACCACTTATGTAAATTGAAGAGGAAGCGGATTAAATGAAGAGGAGCGGACCTTAAACGCTCCCTTGGCGACTCATGTTACATGCGCAAATGACAGACTTGATCTGCTTCCGATGTCCAGGCCTCTTGGCGGTGGAAGTACCTCGTGGCGAATCGAGCACGGGCGAATCATCACTTGTTTAGTGCGATCAGTACACCAGTTTCGTACCCACAGTGAGTAGTGGCAATGTATTTCATGCGCTCTCAATATGGTCATTTGCCTTCCGTGAAGAACTACAACTTTTGCAGTCGTATATGCCGTTGACTTATCCAAGAAAATCAGTGGTTTGTTAGACAGTTGCGTTTTTCTCTGAATGTGTGTTGAGTGCCAGTAATCAGGTTTCGGGCCCGGAAGTGTTTCGTTACACCAACTTTAAGTTGACTTTTCTATTGTTTTACTGATGACATATGTTAGATTGATTGGACGATAGTTATTGGTTGTTTGTTTGGGGGAAAATAGTGACATTTGCCAGCTTCCAATCCTCCAAAACTATCCAAGTTTCAAGAAATTGATTGATGATGTTTGTTGAGAGCTCACATTCTACTTTGGCTGTTTCTTCCAGTATTCGAGGAGCAAGGCTGTTGGGTCCGGTTGATTTATGTATATAGGATTAGAAAGCTGGACTGTTTCGCTACCTCTTCTACTATGAATATGCAGTTTGTCAGGATTTCTTGTATATTTAAGGCATGAGGTTGCAGGATTTCAGTTGTCTTCACGAGTTAACACTAAAGTATTAAGAATTCTGGCTTTACTTTCATTGTCCGTTTGAGTTGAGCCCTCAGGGTCGATCAGTGGTGCAACAGTGTCTCTTTTGAGTAGTCTGTCATTTACATATACGCACGTAGGGGCTCTTCGGGATAGTTTTTACATATGCTGCAATTGCAATTTATTTCGCTTTGTATGTTATCGTTCGCTCAACGGCCCTGCAGGTTCGGATGTGTTCTTGACGATGGGATTCTGTTTGCCGTCTTTTAAAACTTCTGTACCAGTGCTGCCTCTCATTTATAAGGCGCTCAATTTTTTATGAAAATCAAGGAAGGTGATTGGCCAGTCTTATTAGTTTTGTTGGAATGTGGCGTTCTGGAGCGGTTGCGATTTTTTCTTCATGCATCATTTCTGTATTTTTATTCCTCATTAGTACTTCGTAGTCAAGATTGCCGAGCTTCTCTTTCATTAGTTCAAAGTGTGCCCGTGTCTAGTTTACGACGATTTTCTGTTGAGTTCTGGTGTTGGGGTCGTGGACTTCGAGCACGTCGTCCATCATATAGTGACCCCCGATCTTGTCCGTAACTTCTAATCCAATTTCTGAGGTCCGAGGTCGTTATGATGAGGTCAAGAATATTATTTTATCTAGTCGGTTCGCTGACATAAAGTTGCAGAAAATTTATATTCATAAGATGGATAAGATTAGAACCGGGTGCCCGACTTTGACGAGTAGTCCAATTTATGTAGGGCAGATTGAAGTCTCCCATGATTAGCGTTTCGTAAGGAGCACTGAGGAAAATATGAAGATAATCAGAGTTCATCATCGTCGATTACTGCCGAGGTTGAGTTCTTATATACGAGTATAATTTTGATAGTTTATCTTGGCTACAAGTGGATGGTGAGTAGTATTTTCATTTTTCCGTTGTTTCAAATTGTTGATGTAGCTTTTCTTTGATGTACAAAATGGAGCCAACACCTCTGTTAGTGCGTGAAAGTTTGTCGACATTGTGGCAAACATATCCTTTCAATGAGACTTCCGCTAGGAGATATCTTCCGTTTAGATCTAACCATCTTTCACCGGCAGCTATGATGTCGTACGACAACGTTGACGCAATGGTTTGTCTTTCATGCATTTTCAATAGAATAATTTGTACATTACGAACGAATATCTTCAGGTGTCCAATATTTCCACACTCGGTATGCTCGCCTGAGCCGCGTTAATATTTTGTTCATCGGTCGCCTTGTTTGGTTGGTTTTCGTTATTTCCTTGCTAACGGTTGGTCACTGAAGACCGTTTCATCCATAATCGGGTTTCATTCTTGTTGCATTCATTTCATTGTTGTGTTGGTGGTGTGGTTGTACGTTTTTACTCAATTTTTCCCTATCATTACTTTCACACAAGTTTTGTTCTTGTATGTACAAGAACGTGCGATTGTCGAACTCTTTACTACCTTCCCGCGTCATTGGGGAACGTCTAATTCCGTGTTGTTGCTCTGTCTTTACTTGCAATTCTTCGGTCAAATTTCGTATACTACCATTTTGTCTTCTTAGGCCAACCCATTTGCAATTGTGGGGTCAAACTGATTTTCAGAGCGAGCTATGTCTGAACGCTCTAAGCTTCTGAATCTTGGCGATGGTGTCAGACTTGAGGTTCTTGATTTGTTCTCCCTAAATTGTCGTTGAATTGTTCTGGTAAGAAGCCGCAACAGTTTCTTCAACGGGTAGCAATAGTCAATAAACGACCCAGTCTAGCTTGTCGAACTTCACCAAGATTGCTGCCATCTTTCTTGAAATGATCATGTCGCCCGAGATGTATTGTGACGTCAGGTCTTCAGTAGATGACATCTTTTTCTGTGCACATTTCGTTCACTGCTTCGTTTATTAGTCGAATCTGAGAACTTTGATTAATGTCCTTTAATCGTGAGAGAATGTTTTTCATGATAGCTTTTTCGATTTACTTCGGGCTTGACAGAATAAAGTTTTGAAATGACGTAAAAGTTCTGGGTGCAGACTTGTTATTTCACGAGTTTCGCAGTGAACTATGACTGCGTCTTCTTGTATGCATCTTAGGTCATCTAATTAGTGAATAGCTTCCAGTGTTTTTCAAATATTCTATTGAAATATTCATGTACCAGTAACACGGTAATCAAATTAGTATCGTGTACGGATTCGAACAAATAAAAAAGGAATTTCGCCAATATCTCAAAACGTAGAGCTAATTGGGTAAACAAATATGTTTTTAAAATTCAGCACCCCAAATATTCTCCAAAACAGTGTCATCTCATACGCCAAAAAATTTTCTTCAGTGTAACATGTAATGGCAAGATAATGAAAAAAACAATACATCATGAATTAGTAACAAAAAAATTGACGCATGCTTATCATAATGAATTTGAATACAATCAGCATATCTGCAGATAATTGTTAAATGGATCAAATACATGCTACATATTAGAAATGAAGATTGGTTATAGTAGTTTATAGACGCGGTAATTTTTGTACGTTCTAAGAGGCGGCCGTGCTAGAATCAGACGTAGTGGCAGCTTCACCTGTATAGTCTTATATTTCTATTTAATTATACAATTTACCCTATTTTGCTTCATGTATTCAATCTGAATAAATTCGTTCAGCATTTTACAGGCTAATGCTTATCTTTTTACCAGAAATTTGAAACCTGATGATGCTTTTAGTAAACAAACTGAAAAATAAATTTCAATGTATAGATTCAAACAGTAGGGCTCTTGTTTCCTAAACTGCAGTAAAACTGATCTGATATGAAAATTTTTCTTTTGAAAGATAGAGAATGGTACAAACTTAAAATATGCATAATATTGAACTTTAAGTGCTTCTCTTTTATTGCAGCTTGCAGCTACCATATACTAACATAGCTAACTTTAATGACTCACAACACAGCTCATTCGAAATGGATCAAAATTAATTTATGTAATGTTTAGCAACAATGAAGTATATTTTGTATGCAACAATCAATATATGATCAAATGGTACATTGAAATTAGAGGATAAACATTTCTAGCTTCAGGAAAGAATTCATATTTAGTTTCTGATGAAGGTATGCAGTCCAAAGTATAAGACTAAAGAGAAAGAAAGTCAAGGAAACCTCACCTTTTTAATTTCAATGTCAGGTTGTGATGCTCCAGACATGGTGACTATTCTGTAGTAACAACACACAAACTTACAAGGAACCTGGAAATTAGTTGTATATTACAATTCCACACAAGTACTGGATTTCAACAACAAAGCTGAGTGGCAGACATGATGCTCTCACCCCCACTTTCTTGAAATAGCAGCATGCAGGAATGCTACAACTTTAGTAGAGACCAATGCAACATGCATTTCTAAGCAAAGACACAATTTAACATTTCCTGCGATTTCCTACGCCGATGCAAATCTTTACTTTGTACACACAGTCATTAGAAAGCTTTGAAAAAATTACAGAATCAAACTTGAGTGAGCCCTTGGTGTCACTTCACATAAATTGTGTTAAGACATAAACTGACCCTGCAACATCAGTACACTTGTAATGTCAGGCAAAGAACTGCAATTAATATTCATTCTTTTTTGTTAATACCATAGTGAAGAAATTTCTGTACATTCTGCAGAAATATCTTGTCTTTGGTTTTCAAGAAAATTTCAGGTTTAAAAAATTTTATTTTCAAAATTCAGATGTTGGCAAATGTTTTGCTAATGAACAAAGCTGTATAATTCAAAATTTTACCCAAAAGGAACAACTCATGTTTTGTATGATGTATGCAATCATAAATGTTATAATGTGAATGGTTTTTGTCACAATGTAGACCCTGTACTTTTTATTTAGTGAATAAAATTATTTATTGTATATATCAATTTTATACATCAATGATCGTTCTATAATTCAGCAAAAATATCTTGCTTGCAGGTCTCTCATGTTCCCAAGGCTCAAAATTTATGCAGTAAATTGTTAAGGGTGCTTGAATAGTTATGGCCCATTTTAAATTGGATCACATGAATTAATTGTGATGCATTTTGATGACTAACAAGTGATTTATAAGTAAATGAACCAAAAGAGAAATGCCCACAGTGCAATAACTGCCTTAGCTAATATTAGCAGAACAAATAGCAAGGACTACAAAGCAATGCTCCTTGTCATATTAGAATGACAAGAAACAACTTCTAGGACATAATGAAATACAGTCAGTTCTACTTCTAGGACATGATGATATCTATCTGCAGTCATTTCTACTTTTCCCCAAATTAACAATCTATTTATATATTTATCAAACATTTGAAAAATGGGTTTACGGTAATCCTTAAAATAATATAGTCAATGTTAAACCACCTTGAGAAAGCACTCAGAACACTCCATGAGATTGGACTATTGGTCAACACCACACTGTCTCAGATTTGCATGAAAAATTGGCTTTCAGGGTGTTTTTGCCTAAAAATAAAAACAATTCTGCAAACTTAAGCTATTTAGCTCTTATGGTTCATAAGTTGTGGTCTCATGAAATTTTGAAAAAAATATGTCATTTATCTTAACATTATTGAAAGATTGTAGCTTCTTTATTTTATGACCTATAACAAAAAAATTTCCATATTTCTTACTCAGAATAAGCCAGGAAATCTTTCCTGACATACATAATTTTAGTAATTCAATTTGGAAACTAAATATGTATCAGAGTTTACCTCCTAGACCTTTAACCTCCAAGCCTCACCCCTGACAAAACACACAAAGAATAAAGATTAACCATAAAACTATGGGTTGCAACAATAAAATTTACACATATTAATTGGGATAAGGCATGCATTTCAAGTCAAACAGGTATATTGAACCAATATTTAAGCAATAAAGTGTTAACATTTTGGTAGATTTTTTACCATTTTAACTGCACTCTTAACATGATGCCAGTTTTAACCACATGTAATTATGAGCCCACTTTTTAAGATACTTGAAGTTACTGCTCAATGGCATAGCATTCTGTGTCTCCTGAATTTTAGATCACGTTTAACCAAGACAAATGCTGCATCTCACGTAATATACATGGGTACAGATGTGAAGTCAAGGAGGTTAACTATTATATTTCCTTCCCAAATTAAATTACTAACATTATGAAAGTCTAGGAAACTTTTCTGGCTTATTATGAGGACAAAACAAGGAAATTACTTTGTTTCAGATCACATAACAAGGAAGCTATGACCTTTAAAAAAATGATAAGATCAAGGACATTTTACCCTTTTGTCAATGTCTCACAAATCTAACTTTTAGACTATAGTAGTGAGCTGAAATTTGCAGAATCCAATTTTTGGGCAAAAAACCAGCAAGCTTTCCTTCATGCAAATACAAGATAGAGTTGTGTTAAATTTTTTTTTTCTTGGACCACTTCATGCACATGTAGTAAATATGAGCACGAGTTGAGTGTGCTTTGTGAGTAGTATAAAGAGAACAAGTGGAATGCCAGGTGTGTTGAAGAGGACTCTAGAATGAGCTTTTGTGTAGGGCTGGATGAAGACTGCAATAAAGTTGTTAATGCAATAAAGAATTTCCTATTGCATGCATGGAATAAGAGACTGATTTCAAACAGTTAGTCACCTGGATTAGATAGTGACTAACTGTTAACCATGAGAGTCAGTTTAAGATGAGCTGGCTCTCCTAGTGATTCCTTATTTGGCTGGTTCTTTTGTATGGAATGACAGGGTGGCTCTTGAGGAATTATCTTACACACCCTGGCACACAGACAAAATCTCTGGGATGCTACCCTGTTGTATGAGTTGTAGAAGAAATCAAAGGTAGTAATAAATGCTTCAACAACAATTGGCTCTAACTTTGAAGTTAATTTGTCATGGAATGCCCCTCATCAAGCCCTGCAGCCTAGCCTTTCACTCAGAGATAAGTTGATATATCAAATTTTAATAGAAATATTATTTCAAGGATCCATTTGGTATGCCTTATGGAGACTTGGACCTACTTTGTACTACATAACAATGAATTTAACCATAGCACATCTTTAGAAATAATGATTTCATTGATGAATAAAAATGTTAAGCACAATAATGTGTGATATCAATCTCTTATGAATATGTCAATAAAAATTGCAAAAAATGATCAAATTTCAAGTTTTGTACAGCAATCGCCGAAGAGAAAAACTTTATAAGCAATCGCAATTGGTGCAAATTCAGTATCGGATCAAGGTTCAGTACATTTATTAAGCATTCATAAAAATATTTCCACGGTTATCAACTGAAATAGACAATGCTTTTGGTATTAATTATATTCAAAAATCTTTGCCAGTAGT
>VCRD01005645.1:0-23503 GCA_006783055.1 Trinorchestia longiramus
CCATCCCTCTCTCCCCACATGACCATCCCTCTCTCCCCACATGACCATCCCTCTCTCCCCACATGACCATCCCTCTCTCCCCAGTCAATCACATAATTTTACGATGCATCGTTGACAGCATTTTCTCTTCAGTGCCGTGACGCAGTGTCATAAATAACGGCAACGGTCGTAACGTGTACACAGTACTGTCCGTACAACCGTCACTTACTGGCCACGTGGAAATTTCGTTGTGTAATATGCATACTAAGCGTTCCTGCACAGACGTGTTTCCTTAAAAGAGGAAGTATTTAAGAAAGAAGAGGATTGCCATACCCTCTGTTTCTGAGTTCCCACGATGCATTCCAATACATTTTATTATTGTCGGTCACGATGATACAGAACATACATGTATGAAATGAAGGGGCTCTATTTCTGACTTTATATCAAGGAAATCATTTAATTAGTGTCATTATTAAATTAAGTATTCGTGGAACAATTAAATTTTGCTATACGATAATGCGATAACGCGAATGTCTGTTCTCGTTAATCGAATACTGCACTAATCAGGAGTGAGATAAACAATTAACTTTCCTACATAGTGGGAGGAAAAATTTATTTTCTACAACACAGAATTAAAAATACTAATGCATACCATGTGAAATTCCCCCTCTGTAACGTACATTGAGAACAAATGGTTAATTTCAGCGTTCACGGAGCAATACTTAATCACAAAACAAATTGTTCATGGGAAAATAAAGACGTTGCCAGGGTTCTGATCGTAGCGAGAACGAGAGCGTTATAACACAGCAGTTTTTATGCCTCAAAATCACGAGTGCTGACGTCATGCTAGGTCGTCCACGTCACAAAGAAAATATAACTACAAAAAGAGAAAAAATATCAACCAAAAAGACACGTGACCTTCGAAAGAAAAATAAATAATACTTCTTTTGGTCAGAAAGATATGGTGCACACAAGGTGTAACGTTGGTCAGAAACAGTTGGTGCACAGTTGGTGATGAAGAATTAATTTCCTGAATGTTTCACGGAACATACTTGCCGGAAGGTTTCCACAACTATGCACCAACTGTTTCTGACCAGAGGGAGCTAGGATATTCAAATTATTTTTTGCTCAATCTATTGTGGTTCATTTTCTTCAGTAAGATTTAGAAGAAGAAAAGAAACTTGTCGCTTCAAACATTTATGTGTGAAACCCAAAAACCGTATAGAAAAACAACACGATAATTGCGTGAAATGGATCCAAAAAAACATGTTTTGAACGAAAACCTGTATCGCATTTAATATAGAATCGAAATCATATTTCGTAACGCATTAAATTGCACAAGTGACAATTACATGAGGTCTAGGCAGTGCGATATTGCGATGATGCAATTCCTTGTAGAAATAAAAGGTGCTTGAACCCTCGAGCAAAGTTTCACGGGAATTAATTTGACGCAATTAAAACGCCGGCAAAATTCTCTGAAATTCGACATCTACGCAGCGACGCGTTAAGAAGCGTCTAACTCACACGAGGTGTTTGGCGGTTATATTCTTTGAGGCACTCCGACTTATAAGCAAAAACAAGGAGTAATTTGAATTTATTCGTCCGATGGCTGATGTCTTCCATATTTTGCAGGTGACCGTTTTCTGTGAAGTGCCTCCGTGGTCTCCAATTGCGAAGTTATTGAGGTGGAGGAGCTGTTTTGTGGTGGGGGAGCTGTTTTGTGGGGGAGGAGCTGTTTTGTGGTGGGGGAGCTGTTTTGTGGTGGAGGAGCTGTTTTGTGGTGGAGGAGCTGTTTTGTTATACAGGAGCTGTTTTGTGGTGGTGGAGCTGATGCAGTGAATTAATGTTGGAACTTTTATATATCATGTTTTCGCAGATAACATCTGCATGCTTTGATGTTTGTGAGAAAAAGTCATTAAGTGTTTTTGTGATTGACATAGTTTTGACAAATATATCCCCCTTTTTAGCCAGATTTCTGAAAATCTTTGTGGGTAGTTCATCTGAGCTTTATTCTGCTGAATTTGACCAGTTTTGAGGTTTTGGCAGTTAGAGAACGACCTTGTCCAAGTCTATTCTTTACTTGTTTAATCTCTTTGAACCGCTTCAACGTTCTTCTGACAACAGTTAATGTTTAATAACAGCTGTTTGAAGTTTTTCGCATAATACTACTCTAAAATAGCCGTTATTTTGTAGAAATCTTCATCCATTATTATGTATATTATACCTGGACAATCTATGAACTTGTTAATACACAAAAACTGTTACTAAAACAGAATATAAGTGTTACTAATTTATTTGACATTTCTATGCGACGATGATCATTGAACATCTTGTAATTGTACATTGATGGCTTAGATACACAGGATGTCCCATTACACAAGGCATCCTATTATGAAACGAACCGAAAATAGATCAGCAGTGATGAGTATAATGTGCGGCTGATAAATAACACGTTTTCTTTGGTACATTCTGTGGTCAGGTTATCACTTTCCAACGGGTCAAAATTGAACAAGGCCATAGATAGTGTCTGTATTATCAGCACGTGCAGTTTACACTAATAAATCAACACTGATACGTCAACAGCGGTGCTCGAGTTCTCAGATACATGAAAAAGAAATGCAGTATTGGTGTCAATTCACGCCGGATAACATAATTCAGATATTTCAAAAGGGCTTAAAGTGAACGACAGCCTTTTCAGGGAGGTTCAATGCAAATTATTTGCTTCCAACTACAACTTTGAGGCAACAGGTGACAAGCAGGATCATACAAGGAGGTTCTGATTGGACGACGGATGCAGAGTTCACGACACTCTCCTGATGTCTGGCATCCCAACTACACGACCACAATCCAATGAACTTTTTTGTATGGGTTTTTGTCTAATGGAATTCGAACTGAACCCCATGCACAATCAAGGATAAATTGATTGAGCGTATCAAAAGCTGCAAAGTGCTCGGAAGAAGAGCTGCAGTATGTTCCAAAGGAGTATCGAGGCGGTTATCGAAGCATGGAGTGACTTCATTGACTAAGAAGTGGCCAGAAGGCCTACAAAAACGATCATATAGTTTTGTTTGAAAAAGAGCATTTATATACATAGAGACCTAAAAATCGAGTTATTTATTCATCGTACTCTGTAAGTAATCATAAGATTTTTTCAGCTACTTAATTCTGTTCGTACTCAGTACACAAAATACTCCTAGTCAATTCCATTATTATTTATGATTAGCATTTACCATTTCAATGAATTCCATGATCATTTGAGATCATTATTCATAAAATACGCTTTGGATACTCGCACGTGTTCAGTCGCTACAACCAGTGTGTTGCGTATATAAAAACACGCTTTTAGTGTTTCACTGAACACAATCTCCCGGATTGAGCCAAAAAGAGAACATTTCAATCTGTTAATTAGTTAGCAAGTCATCAACATGGAAACAGCGGTTGATTCTCAGCGTGGCTACCCGTGTATGCTAGATTCGTGAGCTAAATCCTCTTTTCCCCTACGCATCCCTACATGATTAACTTCAACATCAGGTCTCCCTTCACAATATGATAAATGTGTAAATTTCTTCTTTGAAAGCAGAAATTTTAATATTAACTGTCTCGAATAATTACCTTAAAAGTTGACACTTTAGTTACCACCAAGTAGCTCAGTGGGAAGAAATTTTCACTGCACTCACGAACTTTCGAGTTTAATATATTTTTTCAATCAACCTTTTTCAGGCAATATTTCTGTTGTTGTTGGCAAGTGAGGTTCCAAAGAAAACTCTTCACAGTGACAGATTAAACAATTCTTTCGATCTTTTCCTTCAAACATTATATTTTTTTCGCCTATTGAACGCACATACTATAAAAAACTAGATAGTTTCGGTAGAAATTCCACGGTTTAGATTTGACTAATTTGAAGTCGATCTATACTATAATAAGAGCCTCGTCCGTCCGTCTGTCTGTCAGTGTGTCACACTCTTCAAATCGATAGCTTTGATAGCAACAAGGATAAAGCTTAAGAAATACAAGAAATCATTCTATTGAATTATTTTTCTGTGGCAATTCAATTCCCTTTCACTTGCATTATGGTATCCAGAATACACAATCGGTTTATTTTTACAAATAAAAATTTTCTTTGGACCTTTTTCTGTTAAAATTCATCATGATGCTTTGATATTTTTAATTGATAATGCGAAAAGAATTGTTTTCAATTAGTTTTACCAGTAACCTGGCAACCACTTAGTATAAGGCCAAAGATTTTGGAAATTGAGCTATTGTTTTCGGAATTGTAATTTTCTTGAAAAGCTTCAAAGAGATGATAGAGGATATTTCAGAATAAAATTCCAGCAAAAAAGGCTAACATGGATAGAAACGTGTCCAACCGTAAGAGAGAAGCAGCCAGAGTTCGACAGCAAGAAAGACGTTGTTCGTCCGATAGAAAACTGATTCTCTTCCCAAGCCCAAAACTGATTCGTTTGGGAACAAATTATTAACGGGCATTGCAGTAGTTATTATAAAGACAAATGTGTTATAGATTTAAGTCGATTTATTGTATTATAAATGAATATTTTTCAAGAATATACATAGAACTTCCATTCTGTATCTTCTCTACCGATAACATGGCGGTGTACGAGAAAAAGGCTAATAACGGGAAAAAATATTTCCCTTAATAAATATTTCATAGGAATCGAGCGCCTTTGGTATCCACAATACAATGCTTGTAATACATGCATACCCGTTCTGATTTCAGTTCAATGATTTTTCTTCAGTAATAGATAGGACGAAATGGGACGGACACACACAGAGTGAAATAAATGGAGATATGTACACTGTGTATTATATGAGAAGAAAACTTGTTTTGCATTTTTGTTCTTGATCTTTGCTTTTGTCCTTATTTTTCTGTATAGACAGTAAGTCCGAAAACAGAAGCAAGCAATAAGTAGCAGCAGTAAACTTATATTACTATTATCTTCTGTTAGCAGACTTCCTACGCAAAATATGTAACAGCAGTTTGCACGATCTCTGCTACTTTTATTAGCCTGCAGCATATTTTACTCGTTCATTCAGTAACTGTCATGTATAACTGTGTGGAGGCTTTTCATGATATCAGTAACGCATCTACATAAGTGCTTCAACAACACACGTACAACATCTATTAAAACAAAACATAGATTCACTAAATTTTCAAACAATACACTTCAAAACTATCCCTTCCATTTTCATCACGATTTAAAAATATGACGTAGGGTTTTCCTTGTCTCAACAGAATTTCGAGTCCCAGCTGAATATGGAGTCCTAGCTGAATATGGAGGCCCAGCTGAATCTGGAGTCCCAGCTGAATATGGAGTACCAGCTGAATATGGAGTCACAGCTGAATATGGAGTCCTAGCTGAATCTGGAGTCCCAGCGGTCCAACACTCGCTGGGACTTGGCGCTGTCCTGAATCTTTAGATTCGCACGCGTGAAATTTCCAATCTCTACCTCACGTAAATGCCGTCGACGGTTTAAATTTATCCGGACCAGTTGAAAGAATTAGAGGACGCCGGGCGCAAGGGAATGATGCTAACTGCAGGTCCTGAAATACTGGATCACTTTTATTGGCCTTCGAACGTCTCTCGAGCACAAAATTGGATAACATGCAAATTTTGTCTGTCTGAAATGCGCGCACCAGCGTTGCCTGCGCCAAACCTCTACTGTGTTATACATGTTGCAGGCGAATTTGTATCCCTGATACGATGTGTGGCGCGTGTATATTTGGTTGGAGGTGATGTAGTCACTAACTGGATGCAGATATAAGACGACACTGTACCCGCTCTCCATGTTTGTAAAAATATTTAATGATATTGTTACAACAGCATGTAGTAACCCTGTTACAATGACATACAATAACCCTGTTACAGCGGCATGCAATAACCCTGTTACAACGACATGCAATCGCCCTGTTACAACGGCATGCACTAACTGTGTTACAACGGCATGCAGTAACCCTGTTACAACGGCATGCAGTAACCCTGTTATAACAGCATGCAGTAACCCTGTTACAAAACGGCATGCAGTAACCCTGTTATAACGGCATGCAACAGCTCTGTTAGAAAGGTTTGTAGTATCCAACAACAATAACGATAACAATAACTTTCAATAAGACAAAGGCATCCAAACAGTGCAAGCAGTTAAGTTCGATACCTGATTACACATTTTATAAATAAAAATGAATAACCATTTACCATTTCGTTTTTTTCTTCCTTGCAAATCCTCATGTTTTCTTGTATAAGTGAAGCCGTATCGCACATAATCATCATTCCATTTCCTTTTCTCCCAAGTCATAATCACTCTTTTTTTTCTCTCTAAGATCCTGTTCATAGGCAGCCCTTAACTTCATATCTTGAATGCCAGTACAACACTCGTAGATAATTTCCACTTGCTCTCTTGCCAACAATTCACTGTGAACCATTTAAATACTCTCACTGTATCATACGCTGTGCATCAGAGTACGCGTGTGCTACACAGAACACTTGTACATAAGCGGAGCGAAACATGCACAAAGTTATTACAGGACGACCTAAGCGTCAGTTCTACACCACTCCCAGATATTCAAATATTTTGCACACATGAAAAATGATAAAACCAGTCACATGAGTTCATATCTCAACGAGGTATAAATTGTGTAGAGTGGACAAAAAATGTATTAAATATACTCTAGAAGAAAATCAGTTGCACGGAACTCTGGCCTCTTCTATTTAACAAATAAAAAATTAGAAAAGGAAAAAGTAAGGCCTATCTGCAGCATACAACATCTACAGCATCATCCAGCAACAAATGTTGCTGTTTCTACGGTGGGTTGCTAGCGTGACTACAGAGAAGCACTTATGCCTCACGGCACACTGACGAGGCACAATTAGCGCACCTCTGAGAGGAATGCAGAAATTGCGCATTTCTCTCTTGAGACGCACATATGCAAGGTACGTAGAGTTACGAACGCCCAAATACGTACAGAACCTGAGTAATGAGAGAATAACAACCTTCAGCTCCCCCTTGCAGTATTCATGAGCACACATGCATGTATGATTGTATACATGCAATGACGTGTGCACGAGTGCACGCCCACGCACATGTACAGATTGTAACAGTTGCAACAAATTGTCACAGATTGGAACGGCTGCAACTACTTGTCACAGATTGGAACGGCTGCAACTACTTGTCACAGATTGTAACGACCTGGAACTACGTGTCACAGATTGTAACGACCTGGAACTACGTGTCACAGATTGTAACGACCTGGAACTACGTGTCACAGATTGTAACGACCTGGAACTACGTGTCACAGATTGTAACCACCTGGAACTACGTGTCACAGATTGTAACGACCTGGAACTACGTGTCACAGATTGTAACGGCTGCAACAACTCCACTTAATCCAAAAACTCGGTCCATTGAGGGCAAGGGATGGAGTCAGTCGAGTTGTAGTTGCTTCGAACTCCGGCGGTTTCGAAACACACTGCAGTTCCCAGTGATATATATTTTCGTAGCGTCGTGAAAGCGATCTCAAATGGGATATTTCCATTATATTTTGTTTGTTAAATGGATGGGATTAAATAGAATCCTCTGTGAAAATGTGCATCATTTTATTCCATGGAACGAATATGAATTGGGTGTCTTGGAGATCGAAAATAATATACAGTTGTTACGTACATGTCACTGAATTAAAGTATGTAATGAAGATATTATGAAACAAAATTGCGGAGCTCACATTTACACTCATTATCATTTTCTGCTTACTTTAACTTACAAAATAAATATTAATCACTGAATTAGTGTATTGTTTTCAAAGGGAAATTTAGTTCCTGATCCCCGCGACGCTCTGCATCCTCATCCGCAGAAGTGGAGGGCGGAGTGCGGTGAGGAAGCGGAACACGTTTCTCAAGGCATGAAATAAAGCTAAAAACTTGCCATGGTTTGACTCAGAGTTTCCATCGTGTGGGTTGATTTTTCTTGAGTACACAAGCAACGAGCTAATTTTACCGACCTGTTTGCAATCTTTGTTACTATATGTGATATTTCTTTATTTTCTTTTTCACAATACAATGCTCAAAATACATGCCCCAAGAATAAAAAATAAATTAAACTTAAATAAAACGTATTTTTAATACGCAGGTATGAGTAAATTAAAGTAATACTTGCGAGATCAAAAATATTGCATCAAATACAAAAGAATCTTACATAATCCGGTGAATAACTTATGATTTACTGTAAAACATTTCCTACGAAACTTCTGGCTTCAATCAACATCAGTACACAATGACGAATAAATATTAAAGAAGGAAATAAGATATTACAGCAAAAAAAGATGCAAATCCGTTCTTAGGAATAAATATTGAAGTAAACACATAGACAATTATGTTGTCAGCATATTGTAACTATCTAATTTCCCTAAAAGAAATGGAACGTCACAGCTACATTGAAATGCCAGATATTACAATGTTATACGTAAAAACTGAATACAAGGGTTAGAGCAATGAAGTGCTGAGTAGATGATGCTTTCAATAATAATGAGTTCCTCAATGATTTTCCCAATTATTCATCTTAATACATATTCACACTGATGTCTGTTTTTTATACTCTTGGATATTGAAATTATTGTATACGCGGATACCTGGTGTACACTGAATATTGAAATAAATGGGTAGGTGTCCGTTGTACATTGTGAAGCAAAAAACTTGATATTGAAATTGAAGGGTAGGTAGGTGTCCGTAAAACCGTGAAGCAAAAACGCAAGAGATTCGAGAAATTTATTTTCGGAAAATATGTATACTTGGCTGAAAGTGACTTAAAGCTGCGTACTTACTTTAATGACGCTTCATCAGTGAATGGAAGACCATTTCTCGTCGATTTGATGACCTGCGAAACGTAATAGTGATGTATAAGCATAAATTGCGATGAGGAGAACAGTTTTTTCTTCGTTTAAAATAGTTTTGGTCAGGTAACGAGTACTGCAAGAAGCAGTGAAATAACTCTCAACGAATAGAATGAATTATTTTCAACTGCATACCTATAAACAATATACACTACGACAGAAAACCATTTGAAAAGTTGTTCCTTAAGTACACTTTTAAATGATTTCAGTTCAAGGACTATAGAGAGGATAAAATTTGGCATTTAAGCGTAATTGTGGATTTTAGCAATTAAATTTCACTCCCTTTCAAAAGTTTTTTCCCGTTCACAGGTCGACTAGAGAAACGAATGCACTCTCATAAATGAAAACACCAATTTGTATAAAATCAACACGAAAATGACAATTTCTAAAACAAATATCGAAGAATTTCCCCCAGATTTTTTTTACGAGTTTCGTTAGTGAGGAACCAAGAAAATGCATGTTTGTAAGGAAAAATAAATAAAAATGAATTTCTAAACTTGTATATATCACAAATAAAAACCCTTGTATGAAAATACATGGTCAAAAAAATTAGTAAGTTTACAGATTAATAATTCATTGCTTTGAAATGTACATGTTCACTCAATTTAGATGCGAACATAACACCAAAATGAAAATTTCAAGCATACGAAAACAATGTAGTCTACGAAAATATCTCCTCTGTGCAAGAAGTGATTTGCAAAAATCATTCGTGAGATCAGATGCGTTAAAGGGATCACGTCGCCGAGCAGCTCGGCCGCTTCACAATCACGCAAATGACGAGATTTTGTAAAGGCGGACACCAAAAGACGACTGCTGGGGAACCACATCGTCCCCAAGTCACTTGGCATCATTGCTGATCGAGTCCCTAAAAATCATCTGTTGTTATCGACTCTAAAATCCTCTTCTAGCATCTGCCGTGGAATCAGTCGATGGTTTCGTGCGAAAGGAAGCCCGTACAATTGACTTTGACGAGCTACAGAAATGGTCTTAGGTTCGATGGTTCATATGAAGCAAGATGAGAATCTGTCTCAAACTTTCCGCTCCGCTATCCTTCCGATGGGAGCTCGGGGAGTCAAATGAGATTGCATCGCAATGCCTCTAACAAATGCACCTTGGAGACCAATTGTTTGGTCTCTGCCAGCGTGGTTGCCTGACGTACAAGCTCGTATGTCCACCTGCTTGTAGGCCTGTGCTCTGTTGCCAGACGTACGGTGCTTTCTGGTTCAGCTATTCTAATTTGTGCTCTCATTTAAGGGATTTAAATAAAGGACATACGCATAATCATTAAAAAATTTGGTATTTATTTCAATACGATGAAAACTACTTGCGCATGAACATTTGGTTGTACTAATTTACGTAAATGTTTTGATACAATTTTCTTTAATCATACTTTGAATAAAGTGAAATAGATAGTTGCATAAAAATATCATGTACTTTGAAAATAGTTTTCCTTAACCTATTAGTAGCAATTGTAATGGATCAGGATCAAAACGATAACTAATTTCCGTTTCTGCTGAAATTCAGAACGCAAATTACCATGACGAAATAAAGTGAGAATTTTCGGAGTACAGGTCGCAATGAATGATTGAAATAAAATCGGCATTGTGTTGGAAGAAGATTTTTCCTTAAATAAAACGCAATGACAACTCAAACATTTGATGGTCTATGGCGGTTGAAGGAAAACGTAATTGTTGCTGACAATTTAACGATTAATTCATGACATCATAGGCCTGTGCGGGATTTCCATGGTGAAGTGAGAAGCCCTGGTGAGACCTGTGACAACACTCCTGCGAGCTTTGCTGTCTACATAATTATAATAGACAGTGTATGTATCTCCATCTCTTTCACTCTTTCTCTCTTTCTCTCTGTCTCTCTCTTTCTCTCTCTCTCTCTCTGTCTCTCTCTCTCTCTCTGTCTCTCTCTCTCTCTTTCTCTCTCTCTCTACCTGTGAGTGTTCGTCCCATTACTTCCTACAAAAAGAACAAGTCCTTTTAAAAACACAATTAAATCTCTATTTCGTAAATGTTGAAGGATTATTTTGCAGCATCTGCAGAGACTCAGTCAATTGCAGCTTCAGTATGGATCTTAATCGTCCAGATCGTAATCTGTCATTAACACTAGCAGTCTCTGTGAATTTACGAAATAGAGATTTAATTGTATTTTTAGGACTTGTTCTTGTTTGAAACAGGATTTGGTAATCACGCTGCGGTTCTGTTAGTGAAAATGACCTCATGTACACTTACAGAATTATTATTCTTTCTTCTTTGTTGTATCGAAACATGATGGAAAAGCAAATCTTTGAAATCGAACAAAGAAATCTAGTTATCTAGTTGATGTGTATTTAGGATACTAAGTTAATTAACTATAAAAACGATTTTTTTTCAATTGAAACCAGTTTAACAACCTAGCATTCTTAGTTTTTGTTTTATTAGTAAACTAGTGTACCCAGCCGTCAAAAATGACGGCAGAGATTTTGTGATAATGCCCGTGCCATCAAAAATGATGGCAAATACTGTCAGAAAGATAATAAATAAAATTACATATAAGAACGCAATGCAATATATTTAGTTTTACATATATTTACAAAGAACAAACGTTTTAATTGAGTATTTCTTTAATGACAACATTCCTAGTGAAAACTAATACACTTAGTTTCTTACTGCTGCAATTGACTTTGCAATTCGTGTCATATTCGGGTACAATGTACCTGAATCATGGGGTAATACCCCGCCGAACTCAGTATCCACGATACGGACTAGAGTATATAAGGCTCTGGATCTCTCTAGTTTTTTGGAAAGTGACACGAAACATATATATATATATATATATATATATATATATATATATATATATATATATAAATATATATATAAATAAATTTATAAACACTCGACAGTAATTCTCAGTATTAGATGTAGATAGATAATGACGAAAAGACTGTTTTCACATTGAAGGAGATGTCTTTGGTATCCACAATACAATGCTTACAATACATGTATACCCTACCGAATTTTCTCCTATCTAAATCCTTAGGAGCGTGACAGAAGGACGGACCAAGCAAGCAAGCAACTAACTGTATATTATTATTTAGTGCAATAGGGTGCTCACTAAAAATGCATACAATGATAACAATGATACTGATATTTAGATTTCAAAATCAACGAACCAAGACGATAATTTAGAGTAGAATAAAATGAAGCAACAAGAACGAGCCGTTTGGTCCATTCTTGAGTTGCTACCAAGGACTACTATAACCAGGACGTGCATCGCCATGTAGCTGACTACGGTAGCGGAGGCCATTGCATTCTTCGTAACATAACATTTTCTATTGGACAAATTGATCAAAAATTACTTCTTTCCAGCAATAGAAGGGATAATAAGGTTTTACAGTGAATTTTAAATGGTTTAAAGCACTGTAATGCTTTGAAATACCAATTTTAACCGGACTTAACATGTATTATTGTATGAGCTTAGTGGCCACTTTATAGAAAGCCGAGTTACTGCAGTTTTAGACTTTACAAATTGATTATAGTTAAACCTTTTCCTATGCAAACAACCGAACATACAAACATTCACTCATATAAACAAACAGACATAGTAGCAAAAACCTACCGAACTGCAGCGATTAGTCAGCCAACCGAGCCTTTTTGACAGAGGTCTGAACAAGGACTGCATTCTTCTGCATTCAGGCGAATCTGTACTTCATCTACCAAGATAAACACATTCTTCTGCTGCAGTATCTGGACTTTGGCAAATGTTTCCCTCAGCACCTGGTGCTTGTCAATAGATGAAGTGATGAACTGCAGCTTGCGTTTGCATGGCAGCACCAAAAAGTCTCTGAGCTGTTCACAATTACACTTC
The DNA here is from genome assembly GCA_006783055.1 of Trinorchestia longiramus. NCBI lineage: Eukaryota > Metazoa > Arthropoda > Malacostraca > Amphipoda > Talitridae > Trinorchestia > Trinorchestia longiramus. The sequence continues at coordinate 12,737 of VCRD01005645.1, forward strand.
GGGTATGATTGAAGAGCAAAACAATCATCCATGGAAAACTGCTTCTGTGATAAAAGTTCCAACAGACGGCAAAAATACCAACTTTTTCTCCTTCTCGGTGTTGACATAGGCTGACGTGTGAGCTTGAAGGGTGACAACATTTTGGATCGTTTTGTCAAACGGGATGTCATACATAGTTCATTGCCAAGCGCACAGTTTCGTTGGACTGCGTATACGATCTCAAACCATTGTTGGGATGAAGCATCTTAAACGGTGGTACACTAATGCCGTTCTTGAACGCACTGAGCGTTAGTGGGGAACACAAAGTGGGCTTGTTTTCGAAAATCACAGACAGGCTGCACTCACTGAAGTTGTTGGTCATGAACAAACACACAAGCCTTTCTTTCGATCTTGAAATAATCAAGTTCTTGTACTGCTTCTGCAGGTTACGTTCAGGTTTGAAAGCATCAAATGAAGTAATCTTATCCTTTTGAAGAAAATACCTCAGTTGTTGGTCTTCCACTTTTGCCGGGCTAGATGCAAGTTTTGGAGATGGCAGACATGAAGCAGGCACATTGAAGATACTGGGAGGGATTTCACTTGTTCACACAACCCCACACTTGTTCGGCATTTTTAATACATATAATTAGTAATAAACGTTGTAAACAAACAGTATCCACTTAGAAATGCAGCTATGTGCCTTGAAACAAACAACAATGTCCGATTCAAACCGAGCGACAGACTACGACGATGTTCGCACCATGACAGATAGGAGTTAACTGAACTCAGTGAACTGGCCTCCGCTACCGTAGTCAGCTACATGGCGATGCACGTCCTGGTTAGAGTAGTTCTTGGTTGCTACCCAAGTCCCATGTCGTCTGAAGTAACAGCATCAATTACGCACACGCACCTGCATCATGCAATTCTGAGATAACTTGTGTCCATACCTACCTATCCAGATACGCGTCGTGGTCAAAAAATTATTTTTTGCTAGAAAACATTGCGAAAATTATGGCAACATGTCTTTGTAGTTTGAAGTACAGTATTGTGATACATTGGCTTGCCAATATTATACGGGTTCATACAGTAATATTTTGGTTTGCCAACGAGACATAGATGTTAATTATGAAACATGTAGTATCAAGATCTACGTAAGTTTCTACATGTTTATTCTAAGCTTAGTTGAGTATGGTTAATCGCAAAAAGTTCATTGACATCAGTATTAAAACACTCAATTAGTATTTTTTTAATGTTTTCTAAATATCACACATATATATCAGGTTGTAACAGGAGTTCTGTCAATTTTTTTGATTTGAAATAAAGTGAAAATCCTGTCAAAAATATATTTATTTAGTCCAACATAGTCACCATTTTTATTAATTACATCTTCCCATCTTGCTATAAGCTTTCAGATTCCTTCTTCATAAAATTTAGCCAGTTTGGACTCAAAAAAAGAAACTACCTTTATTTCGACCTCTTCTCTTGAAGTAAGCCTATGTCCCATTAAATGATTCAGTAAGCTCCTGAAAAGATGAAAATCGGTTGGAGCAAGATCGGGAGAATATGGTGGGTGATGCATGACTTCCCAGCCAAATTTTTCAATGAGATTTTTGGTTGCTCTTGAAGTGTGGGGTCTGGCATTGTCATGGTGCAGAATCACTCCTTTTCGATTGATCAAAGAAGGCCATTTTTTCTGTAAAACTGTTTTTAAACGAGTTAGCTGCTGACAGTAAACTTCAGATGTTATTGTTTGATTATCACCAATTAGTTCATAATAAACAATTCCCTTCAAATCCCCCAATACACACAAAAGAATTTTTTTAGGGTGCAGTCCACTTCTCGGCTGTGGAATTGGCTTTGAGCCACAACTTAGCCACTGTCTTTTGCGCTTAACATTGTTGTACAGGATCCACTTCTCGTCGCCAGTTAGGATTCGGTCGAAAAAAGGGGCCTGAAGTTCACGAGAACGCAGTGAAACACAACAGGTCACACGCTGTTGCATGTTGATTTCTGACAAATCGTGTGGAACCCAATTCCCAGCCTTTGAGACTTTGACAAGTCTTTTCATTTCCCGATATATGGTCATATGGCTTAGATTAAAGGTTTTGCTCAGTTCTCTAGTAGTGCAGGTTGGATTTTCATCAATTGCAGCTTGCTATTGCTCAGAATTGAGTTGTTTTGAGCATCCTGCTCTCGGTTCGTCTTCAGACTGAAGTCATCCTTTTTGAAACATGAAAACCATCTTCTGCAAGTTTTTTCATTCACAACATCTTTTCCATAAGTGTCTTTGAGTGTTTTTGCTGCTGAGCTTGCCGTAATGCCTTTATGAAATTCAAACAGTAAAAATGCCTGATATGCTCTTTACTTGGAGTGTACATTAGGGCTAAAAATAGTTATTAATAACAATAATTATCACACAATCTGAAAGAAGAAATAATATTTTATTAATTACCATAGATAAGCATGTAACATTAACAAGCTGAATTGAAGTAATCGTGCCCCAAACATATAACTCAAAAATTCAACAGAACTCCTGTTACAACTTGAGATATATATATATCAAGATATATATATATATATATTGAAATAACACAACAGGTCACACGCTGAATATATATACATATATATATTCAATATCACAAAATATTGAATGTTTTCTTCTACGTATAACTTTTTTATCATGATCTTATGTATAGGAGAGATAAAGATGTTAAAGTTTAATTCCTTAATAAATATCATTTCATCCACCAGAATATTAGAATGTCTTTCTTAGGCCCGACACACAAAACCTTCCTAACAAAAAAAAATCTGACACATTAGAACATTTTTGTAAGCCGTTCGTGCATCTGCATATCTGTTCTATTTTCTAAAACCAAAGAATTTTATTATTTTATTTTATTTATAGCTATTAAATGATGAGTATAGAAACATAGTAATGGAAGCATTTTACAACTATTTCATTATTATTTATTACACTACGTCAATGAACTCTTGCACATGCATGAGGTAGGTGATGACGTGACGGATATTCGTAACAAATATAACATCAGTTTGGGCTAAAGTTGCGTGTATGATGTGTACAGTGAGTAAAATGTCCTACAAAAGTATAATACACACATTGTTTGGCGTGTGTGAGGTACATGTTGAGCGGGTGAATGTAAATCTGTGTTACAGTCGCATGGAAGTCTGTGTTACAGTCGCGCGGAAGTCTGTGCTACAGTCACAGGGAAGTCTGTGGTACAGTCACAGGGAAGTCTGTGCTACAGTCGCATGGAAGTCTGTGTTCCAGTCGCACGGAAGTCTGTGCTACAGTCACAGGGAAGTCTGTGATACAGTCACAGGGAAGTCTGCGCTACAGTCACAGGGAAGTCTGTGCTACAATCACAGGGAAGTCTGTGCTACAGTCACAAGGAAGTCTGTGCTACAGTCACTGGGAAGTCTGTGATACAGTCACATGGAAATCTGTGATACAGTCACATGAAAGTCTGTGCTACAGTCGCAGAGAAGTCCGAGTTACAGTCACATGGAAGTCTGTGATACAGTCACATGGAAGTCTGTGCTACAGTCACAGAGAAGTATGTGTTACAGTCACATGGAAGTCTGTGTTACAGTCACATGCTAGTCAGTGTTACAGTCCAATGGAAGTCAGTGTTACAATCACATGGAAGTCTGTGCTACAGTGACAAGGAATTCAGTGTTACAGTCATATACACGTCTGTGTGACAGTCACATGGAAGTCTGTGTTACAGTTACAGGGAAGGCTGTGTTGAAGTCACATGGAAGTCTGTGCTACATCCACATAGAAATCAGTGTTACAGTCACATGGAAGTTTGTGCTACAGTGACATGGAAATTTATGTTACAATCACATGGAAATCTGTGCTACAGTCACATGGAAGTCTGTACTACAGTCACATAGAAGTCAGTGTTACAGTCACATGGAAGTCAGTGCTACAGTTACATGGAAATCAGTGTTACAGTCACATGGAAATCAGTGTTACAGTGACATGGAAGCCAGTGTTACAGTCACATGGAAGTCAGTGTTACAGTCACATGAAAATCAGTGTTACAGTGGCATGGAAGTTTGTGTTACAGTCACAGGGAAGTCTATGTTACAGTCACATGGAAGTCAGTGTTATAGTCACATGGAAGTCAGTGTTACAGTCACATGGAAGTTAATGTTACAGTGACATGGAAATTTGTGTAGCAGTCACATGGAAATCTGTGCTACAGTCACAGGGAATTCTGTGCTACAGTCACACGGAAGTTTGTGTTGCAATCGCATGGAAGTCTGTGCTACATCCACATGGAAGTCAGTGTTACAGTCGCATGGAAGTTTGTGTTACAGTCACATGGAAGTTTGTGCTACAGTCACATGGAAATTTATGTTACAATCACATGGAAGTCTGTGCTACAGTCACATGGAAGTTTGTGTTGCAGTCACATGGAAGTTTGTGTTGCAGTCGCATAGAAGTCTGTGCTACATCCACATAGAAGTCAGTGTTACAGTCACATGGATGTTTGTGTTACAGTCACATGGAAGTTTGTGCTACAGTCACATGGAAATTTATGTTACAATCACATGGAAGTCTGTGCTACAGTCACATGGAAGTCTGTACTACACTCACATAGAAGTCAGTGTTACATTCACATGGAAGTCAGTGTTACAGTCACATGGAGGNTAATCAAGTTCTTGTACTGCTTCTGCAGGTTACGTTCAGGTTTGAAAGCATCAAATGAAGTAATCTTATCCTTCTGAAGAAAATATCTCAATTGTTGGTCTTCAACTTTTGCCGGGCGAGGTGCAGATTTTGGAAATGGCAGACATGAAGCAGGCACATCGAAAATGCTGGGAGGGATTTCTGGTCGCATAGAACCACCATGCAATTTGATCAAAGGGTCAGCACCCCAGTGTATCTCCCAAATGAAAAACTTGTCTGGATCAACAACAAAGTTTTCACGAGGTGGAATAACATCAAGCCACTTCTGTCTCTCAGACTGCTCTTTCGGACGGCCAAACACTCGGTGCCTGTTCTCCTTATTGTAATTACCCCGATAGTTCACAACCCCACACTTGTTCGGCATTTTTAATACATATAATTAGCTATAAACGTTGTAAACAAACAGTATCCACTTAGAAATGCAGCCATGTGCCTCGAAATAAACAACAATGTCCGATTCAAACCGAGCGACAGACTACGCCAAAGCTCGCACTGTGACAGTTGATGAATAACTGAGCTCACTCAGCTTAGTGAACTGGCCTCCGCTAGCGTAGTCAGGTATATTGCCGTGCACGTCTTGTTTATAGTAGTCCTTGATATATATATATATATATATATATATATATATATATATATATATATATATATATATATATATATATATATATATATATATATATATATATTTATATATACACACATACGAGTATACATATCTCGACGTTTCGACCTTCTAGGTCATTTTCAAGAAGCTGAAATAAAAACAAAAGCACATGGGTAAAGTAATGACCTAAACATAACATTGTTTTCAAATAGAGCACAAAAAAAAACAACGATAAAAAAAACAAATAAAATCGGAGCAAAACAGCAACAAAAAGAAACCGGAAAAACCTAAACCAAACGCAGAGGGTAAGCAGATTGTGTATCATTTAAAATTAGTTTGTCTTTTAAAATGAATAACGATTCTAAAATGTCTAAGTCTAAGACACTGGATTCTACGGCGATTACTTTAAAATCTTCTAATGTAACAGGGAGGTTGCACTTTTCTGCATGGGTCCGTACAGCAGAGTGAGAAGGGTTAGCAAGGGGGCGGTTAGTTCGAAAACTTCTTCCAGCATGCTCCGCTACACGAACAGCAAGTACTCCAGACGTAGAGCCCACATATCCGGTTACAAAGATAAGCTTCCTAAAAGTATGCTCTCCTGTCATTTATAAACATAGTTGCGCACATTGTGCGTCTGAATGTGGGCTCTACTTCTAGAGTACTAGAGTACGTTGTGGCAGGCCACGGACCATATGAACTGGTGCTTCAATTCAGCTTGTTGCAACGTGTTGCTGATCGGCCACGTACCTCACTGCAACGTATTTTGCTAAATATTTAAAGTATCATCCATATAAAATTCAATTAACTCAAGAAGTCCATCCTACGGACTACCAAAAACGTTTAGATTTTGCGAATAGATTTCTGTAGCTTGCAGAAAATGAAAACTTTGCAAAAAATTTAATAATGACTGATGAGGCACATTTCACCTCGATGGTTTTGTTAATACGCAAAATTGCAGATTCTAAGCTTCAAAAAATCCAAAAGAAATTCATGAACGTCCACTTCACTCAGTTAAAGTAACAGTATGGTGTGGCATCACGTCTTCGAGGATCATTGGACCATATTTTCTTTAAAAATACTAATGGTGATGTAATTTGTGTTAATGGAAACCTGTATAGACAGATGATTCAAGAATATTTGATATCTGAAATTGGAGATAATAACACAGAGATTACCTTTTTCCAACAAGATGGAGCTACAGCACACAGGAAAAGAAACATTGCAAATGTTAAAAGAAATTTTTCTAAACAGAATAATTTCTCTTTTTGGTGATATATGTACCGTGGATGCCTCAATCTCCAGATCTAAGTGCTCCTGATTTCTTTTTCAGGGGATACTTGAAGGAAAATGTTTACATTGAACCATTCAAGAGATCAACAACATTTCACCAGAGACATTAAGGAAAGTAATGAACAGCACCGTTGAAAGAGCACGCCATTGTTTGACTAATAATGGAGATCATTTAAAAGATATTGTATTCCAAAGTTAAACGTATTTTAGTGTTTCATTTATAAATTTATATTAAACTTTAAAATTTCTTCTTTCATTCTGAATTAACCAAATCTGTTTACATTTTTAGTTTTATAGCTATAATAATTTGAAAAGGTACCTTACTTATGGGCCACCCTGTATATGTAGATTCTGCAGAAAGGAAGCAAATTACTTGCTAAAGTGCTGACAATAATGTACGACGGGTATTTCGTCGAATTAGCGATAACAATCAAAAATAAGTGAGGAATAAAATGAACTGTTAAAACCTACAGAGGAACATCTAGCTTAAGTTAAAATGACAATTTCAAATAATGTCTGGTACGTAAGTGAAACGCAAAACTCTCTAACATGCTGTCAAAATAAACATTATTATTGTAAGCTTACCTGTCAGAGAGAAAGATGAAAACGACAGCGGGCGAGGTACGACCTCTTTCGAGTAATCACTAGAGCAACATGGCAAGGAGATGTAGCCTAAGGCTGGTGGGTGGTTGACTATCGTTTTCTCATATGAATGTTAAAGTTGAAGCTACAACTACGATTAAAATTTTAGCCTATAATTCCTAGTCGCAAACGGCGTGAAATGAATCTAAAATTAACTCTAAAATGTTACTAAAAATGAATTATGCGTTTTGTAAGCGTCTCCAAGATCCTACTAAAATCATTACTACATTTCCGCAGCACCACAAACCAATACGAGAAGCTGCTCATCAAAACAAAATTACTGATTCTAAGTAGAATTAAAAAAATATATAAGAAACTAAGTACATACTTTTATAAAGAAAAGACCATTTTGTATACGATACTGCGTGATATATGTGAGCATTATTAATTTTTTAAATTAAATACAAGTTTTTTCACATCTTCATACAGAGTTATTTTAATCTTCTCTGCGGTGAAAATATTTCGCTGCCGTTGATGTTTTGTTACTCAAACTGAAAAATGGTGTGCTTTCAGGAGAGGTGTGTTTGCTTGTCTACTCAAACATATGACTACGAGTCGAGTACATGCACTGGGAACATATGTAAACAAGGCTTTTGGTTTAATACAACATACTGAGCATTTTATTTTACACTTAATTATGTCTGCATGCTATAACTGAGCTGCATATTGTGACGGCTTGTATATGTATAAGCACTGCAGAGCTGCAGCACCACTACGAATATTTTCATTCGACTTTACATACCATTCAATAATACAATTTTTAAACTTTCTTATATATTTACACTGTGCAGTCTTTAAGGTCGATATCAATATCCCTTCCCTAGTTCACGCAAAACATCTAAAAAATTCTTGCTGGTAACTATTTGCTTCCGAGCGTCACCCCATCAGGTGTGTCGCTGTTCAGCAACACCTCATTAGCATGCGGCAGCGGCTGGGGTGACGACTCCGTTCTAAAAGTACACGATACTGATGATCTATTCATGTTACGTTTACTACCGTGTATCAAATGAATGCAATATAGCTTGAAATTAAATAGTAATCGAGCCTTTAGTTATTTAGCTTCGGTAATAGTTTTCCCATTTTATTTTAATTTCAGGAGACTGTTCAACCTCATGTTCAATCGCATTTTAAAGACTTACTTGTTAGCCAGTGTACTTGGCTCACCTTCACGATAGAAATTAATTTTACTAAATAATGTTATGCAGTGTATCAATAGCTCCTCAGTTTGTGAGTCATCATTTTGGGTCTAAAAATGACACTATTTAAGGGTAGATGATCTCAGGATATATTATTAGGTCTGTTCATACAATAAAAAATCATTTATATTGATGAGTAAATTTCTTATTTTAGATATTTTTTAGCACAAGGTGTGAAGAAAATTTAGAGGATAGTGGAAACATGTTTTGGGTTTGTATGCATTTTATGCGACCGTTTAGGCTCGTTGATGAGGAGCGAGAAATTACGGCAAAAAATATGCTGAAAAACTTCAAGACATCGCAAGTTATACACTTCTTTCTTGTTAAAATTACCGCGAATTGGAACCAGCTGCCCGAAAACATCGTTTCTGCTGGCACTGTGAACACATTAGAAAATCGTCTCGACAAATATTGAATTACAAACCCCTAGTATTGTAATGTACTGATTCTATGTCTCCAACTCCCAGAGCCAGTGTTTGAGATAAATGAGCGTGACTGAAATGCCTGTGCGTGAGTGAAGTGCGTGTACGTGACTGAATTGACTTAAGGGATTAAGATGTACGTGCCTGATTGATGCCTGTATTTTAGACGGTACGGGACTTAGGTATCACTGCAAGAATGAGCTCATTTCTATTGCCTTATTCTATTCTATTCTGTTCTAGTGGGCGGTGCAGAGTTTATGTGCAGTCTGTTGTCGCATCGTACAGCCGGCAGTGTGCCCAGGCCTCAGATCGCATCTAATGATTTCTACTAACTAGTTTGGTTACGAGGGACACATCACTCTTACCATGCAGCAGGAGCAACAAGTAAACAATGCTACATCACACTGCTTAGTCTGTGTGACGGGCTATGATCCCAAAAAGTTTAAATTTGCGTGTGGCAAGTGAAACTCAAGCGGTCTTGCAGATAGGTTTAATTTACATGTCATCTTTCGATTCTTCAACATGCATTGAAAGTTTGAAGTTTTGGTTTAATTTTTCAAATTAGTTTATTTCAAAAACATTTAAAAATGATTTTATCACGAAGCCCTCACGGTTTTTGTATTTACAGCCGCGGACCTATGACACGCAGTCTGTTTGTCCGCAGTTTAGCTGGAGAGGTCGAAGTTCGCTCCCGACGGAGACCCTGGCTCAGTATGGTGTGATCTTTTGGTGAGGCAGGTTCCTCTTAACGCTCAGTATATGCTCTTACAGGTGGACCTCGTCTCGCTGGGATATTGTTTCATTACAATTTCGAGAAGCTCACTGCACTTCTGAAGCTTTATGGTCCAAGTTTACTTGCAAATGGGTTGAACGACGATGTCAATCATTGAAATTGTTTGATCGGTGTTAACTTCGTCTTAAGGTAAGATTAAATGAACTTTATTCGAGTTTTTACCAGTTCTAATATTCTAGACGCTATCAATTTCTGTAGGTTTTTGAAGTGATTGTTGATCATGAATATTTTGTGTTTGTTGCTGCACTTGAAACATTAGTTGCAGTAATACTTGTAACGATTTTTGGTACGACGTATTTTCTTGGTGCCAATTAAAGATTTACTGAAGTAAATAAAGAAGTAGCAATGCCATGGCGCCGGCCACATGTCTTGATCCTGAAGCTGCTTAACACGTTTGTTGCGATTGCCTGATTGGTGTAAAACTTCACTTTGTACACATAGTCACTAGAAGGATCTGAAAAAATTACAGAACCTAACCTAAGTGACCCACCGGTGGGTCGCATCGCAACAAACGTGTTAATCTGCACTTCAGTTGCTGGTGGCATTTAATAGATTTTAGAGCTGGAACAGGAGTTCACTGCCTCTATGCCTCGTAAACTTTCCGAGGAGGTCAGAAGTCTTCACAAACCCCCGATATTTAGAGACAAAATCTGCGCCTGAATGATACTTTAAGAAGCACAACAGCGTTTTGGTAAACATCAAGTTTACAGTGTAGAGTTATAATGCGACTAACTGATGAACAAATGTATTTATTACGAAACTTGAACACAAATACCTGAAGGTGCGAGACTATGACTAGAGGCTCCTGCCAGCAACCGTCTAGTTAGGACTTGCAGAAACTCTCACCACCTTGTGACGTACTCACGCCCTCCCACCTAGGGGCTCATGCGCAACTCCTGCTGTAGTCTGGCTCTGGCTGTGTGTGTGTGTGTTAATTAAGATGCCGTGTAGCCGAGCTGCGGTTCCTAACTTCTGCTCGCAGTTGTTCACACAATTGCTTGCAGCCACAGGGCAACTAACTGCCTTAACTTAGGGAGCGCTCCTCAACTTTACTTCACAGCCCAGCCCTCACAACCCAGCCCTTACAACCCAGCCCTTACAACCCAGCCCTTACAACCCAG
>VCRD01005646.1:0-32853 GCA_006783055.1 Trinorchestia longiramus
CTATGCCTGATACTTTTTCTTACATCTCAGCTATGCCTGATACTTTTTCTCATATCTCAGCTATGCCTGATACTTTTTCTCATATCTCAGCTATGCCTGATACTTTTTCTCATATCTCAGCTATGCCTGATACTTTTTCTTACATCTCAGCTATGCCTGATACTTTTTCTCATATCTCAGCTATGCCTGATACTTTTTCTTACATCTCAGCTATGCCTGATACTTTTTCTTACATCTCAGCTATGCCTGATACTTTTTCTCATATCTCAGCTACGCCTGATACTTTTTTTCTCACAGGGTGGACGGTAACAGATGGCTCTGAATAAATATTCTACGTATGTAGTTCATTTGCAACTCTACTCCGTTGCAGGCATTTGTGATGCCCTTTCACCAGTGTCGAATGCACCAGAACTCACCTTTTATTTTTAGAACTAAAACTCGCTTCAGTTCTCAACAGAGGAAACTTGTATCCTTGTAATATGCGTTAAATTTGAACGCTTCATTCTAACGAATTATTACCAAATTTAACGAGCACTTGTAGATTTATTTCAGATATTGATTAAAAACGCTCTATGAGTAAACGTTACATGTCTGTTTATTTGATTGTCGTCACCATTACAAATTTTTACGCTCTTGCTAGCAATGACTGAAGAATGACCGTGCATTTCAAAAGAGAGAATATTACTCGAGAAGATCATTTTTAGTTAAGCATCGTTGCGTACGAGTTTCTTTTCATTTTCAAAATACTAATCACACAATTATTCGACCATCAGTGCACGTTCACCGTAGACATGACGAGCCATACATGCTCATCGCAAAAATTATAGTTATTCAAGCCCGGGAAGCAAAAATTAAAATCAGACGCTGCTTATGCGAACTCTAAAATCTAAATCTAAATCTAAAAGGTTGGCGAAAAGGTATAATCGAACTAATGTAACTCAGAATGCGATGATTTTGCATGATATTGTTTTAACTTGCTTTTCTCGTCGATTCAACCTTGACATTGTCAATAATGTCATATGAGAATACCTTCAACTTTGATAAACTTTGGTCTCACCGAACACTTAGATTGAAAGATTGTACAGAACGCTAGTTCGTAACATGGAGGGCTGAGAAATTTTATTTATGTTTTTAAATGGGAATTTTTTAATTCATCATCGAAGTTTTGTCTTGATCAGTGTTGATTTTCAATTCATATCCAACGTTATTCGTTCATATCCAGTAAACTACTGATGGTTTCTAATCACGTTCGAGTAACAGGTGTATTCTTGGTCTCGTTGTGACGTCATACAGAGGTGTCTCATTTGCTTGGGTGCCGTACTCCACTTTTGGAGGTAGCTCTGATTGGTGGAACTTACTAGAATAATCAAACAAGGTCTTCATTATCAATCACTACTGCACACAATGGCATGATTGTACGTATCGAGACAGCCCAAAAATATTTATATTTACGTTTTTCCTTTGTGCAACTAATTTGATTTGTGCAACTAACGTGTCGTAAATAGGGTGGTTTTCAGAAATAAATACACTATGCAATTTTTGTATACAGAATTTTACTCAAACAGCGCAAAATAACTTTGATGCAGTGGAGATTTTTTAAGTCTAAAAGAACATGATCATGATTTCTTTTTGATAAGTTTTGGAACAAAGATTCATCGTCATACAAAAAACACATACTCTTTAGTGTAGCGTATTCTTTAGTGGTAAGAAATTAACATTTTTATATTTTCTTCGTAGTTATCTCGATTTTACGTGGCATTTCACCAGTAAAGCAGAATCCCTTAACCAAAAAACGCTTAGATTTTGTCTGCGTATTTAGTTGAACTAGGAAAACATACTCGTTTCTAACTTTGTACACTCGAACTGCTAAATAAATTAGTGTGCAACAGTTCTCACACACTGGGAAAAACTTATGCTTGCCAGTGTTAAAGATAAATTAAAGGTGAGGCGGCTTTCCATGATTGTTACAGATACACTCACAACAATTCATCTGAAGAAACATTGGCTTATAACACGGAAGTGTTAGAACATATTGCCTTGTCGTGATTGTGATGCACGGTTGAGGGAAGATGTATTGGCAATGATCCCATCCTGGTGTAGATATTCGATACTGACTAGCTACTAAGTTATTCCCTTCCCACAAAATAACAGGGTCATCTGTGGTTGTGTTATGTGTTTATAATACTTTGAGAACGAAAGAATTGTGAAAACTCCCCTGTGACTAACAAACTCTTCTTGTGAAATAACCACGTTCTGGTATTAGGAGAAAATTAAGCAGAATATTATGATTTACTTGTCGCATTATGACAAGCTTAATGAAGCTAATAGATACACCACACAAGAACACTGTGAAGTAAAGCCTTGCTTGTAGATTCTTCACAGACGTAGTATCAAGCAGACGAAATGATGTAGAACTGAACTTCGACAACAGATAACTCAATTCCTGCAAGTTCATACGTTGCTCCGTATTTTTGAATGCAACAAAAGCTGCGCGACACCTAGTCCTTTGAATGTGCCTGAGACTGTTTGTTCCCATAATATTGTCATTCAAGTTTGAGAATAGAATGATAAGTTTCTAACTTTGTGTGCTCATTCGACGCATATACCGTACTAAAATTTCAGGAAATGATGATTAACTGTGAGCACATCCAGCGGCTGTAGACGAAAGAAAGAGTGAGTTATTTAATTTTATTATACTTTGGTACTTAAATTTAGTCTAGGGTTTCATACGAACATTTAAGTGCAACAACAAATTCTCGGGCAATGCTATTTCTCATACCATCATTTTGATGTTGCAAGCGAAGTATTGAAATCTGCATACCTGATAACCATGCCTAAATTACTTATAAAGTGTCATGTCACAGTCTATGTTTGATTCCAGCCTCGACATCGAATCTGACATCGAAGCCACACTTGTTTTAAAATTCAGGACACTCATTGATGACTAAATTCACACTTTCTAACGTATAAATATTTGCATTTTGACTATACTCGTATATTTGTCATCACAAACAAGTTCACAAGGGAAATGAATTAAACTTAATATTTTTTCTGAGGGAATTGGATTGGATGGAAGGAAGCAGGTATAAGAAAGGTTTAAAGTCTTTAAAAATAAAGACAGGTCATACGATTAGCCGTAGTGTCTGCCTCTATCATAAATTCCTCCGACTCCATGACCCTCCAGCCCTTTAAAATGTTAGAAGGTTCCTAATCTTTTTTCAATGGCTATAGTGAGAGGGATAAATAATACACACAGAAAATTTAACACATGTTATTAAAAGAGTTTGACTAGTACGGAAGGCATTACTTCTCCTTATTACCCTATTCTGATGCGTCTAATTTACCCTTATGACCATCAATATTTTCTATTCATATTTATAGAAGCGGCAGCATATTTTTTAAAAGAATATCGATTTTTTTAAAACTACAAAGAACAAGAAGGGCAGAAAACGGCGTAGAAAATGCAAATTGGTAGGTATTTGATTTTTTACTCGTTTTTCAATAAAAAGTTATCCACGATTTATTCCAACTTTCGTTGTTAGTATGCACTTCTTTTCTTGTTATTAAGTACCAATTCATGAACACACGAATGCTGGAACTTTAATTGTAGATTGCAGTTTCATACAACGATAAGATGTTTCGTACGGCGTGTTCCACATGGGATTCAGTGTACCCATTAAATGGTCGTCTTTGCCAAAATGACCTCCACAACCAAAAACTTCACGATGCAGAGTCTGAAACTGAGGACAGCACGTGAAAAGAGCGTGATTGTTTGGCGTGTGCACGTGTGCGAGCTTCCTGCTCAACACCGAGGCTGGGTCACTTTTCTGTCAAGGTGACTCTATACAACTGCTCAACTTTCATTTAAAAATAGGTAAACCGGCATAAACTTGCACTAACATCAACAATTTAGTGTGACAAGCTAAATTGTGCCAATATGTTCTCAGTAACCAAACTAAAGTACGTATGGATACTTTGTTCCTCTAAAACTACATTGTGACAAGCTAAATTGTGCCAATATGTTCTCAGTAACCAAACTAAAGTACGTATGGATACTTTGTTCCGGTAAAAATACATTGTGACAAGCTAAATTGTGTTAAGATGTTCTCAGTAACCAAACTAAAGTATAGATACTTTGTTCCGGCAAATGCCATTTTATAGATTTAAAAACATTAGTTTGCCAATCCAGACACTCATGAATGAAAGTGAAACTGTATAAAAACGTCATTGAATTAGTCCAAATTATCGAGTCAAGTTAGGCTATCCAAGAGTTAAATAGTACCTGAAAATGTTTGAAAAATTAAGTTTTTCTGGTGCAAAATATGACAAAAAATCAAACCAAAGACAGTTCTGTGTTCAGAGTACTTTTCTAGCAGTAGCTTGAAGCGGCAGTGGTCACTCCGCGATGCAAGTATTCGTACAAAGATGTAAACACGAAAAAACAAGAAGAAAATCAAGTTGAATATGAAAAAGGTTCCTCAAAAGATCTACCTCCACTTAAGGTTCAGATAAATTAATTTTTAATATTGATAAGCCTTCGAATGTGTACAAGACTTCAATAATTCTGCTGCTCACAACCGTGCCACCGTTCTAGAACCATCCCTGCGAAAAGCAGCATATGTATAAATACAAAACTAAAGCATTTGAGTGGACAAGATTATGCGTAGAATAAAGATCAGTTTTATCATTACGGGCGAGTGTCAGGTGGGGATGGGTGGATTCTGCAAGTCTAAACTCTAAGGGCTTAGACCGTTGGGTGCTGGAAGATGAACAACTAGATAGAAGACTTCACTGTTAATACTTAATGAACCGTAAAAAGCGAAGCATTTTGTGCTGTAGATGAAGGAAGGGCCACTGGGTAATCAGAAACACGTGTTTACATATTTAGGTGATCTTTAACATTGAGCTTTTCAGATATGTACGCACTTGTTTGTAACTAGGATACGTTGTCCCGAAAAGTATACAACTGAATTTGAATGATCATCTTCAATTCCTAACCTGATGATTCTTCTAACTAAAGTTGGATGATTAGACTAAATTTTTATAGAGGTTTGAGTTATCAACAAGACATTTTCTAGCAAAGCCGAGAGTTTCGTACATCGAAAAATATTTCCAAATTAGCAAGAAAACAAACTAGAGAAAAGAAGGTAGTGTTCAGGTATCCTGATTGCCTAATTTTAAATCCTAGAAACAAATTTTGGTCAGTGATTAAAGAAGATGGATCATGAAAATTGAAGGTAACATATCGGCCTAAACAAAAGTGCGTGATTAGCTGAAGACATGCATGCGGCTCCGTTGTCAAACTTTTACTTTTGCTGACAATGATCGTGCAAAGACAAATAACTCCAAAAAAAAGAAACACATGTTGCTCTTTCAACATTGTTTTTTATTTTAAATATTAGTTTCGGTAAATATTACGCCTTATCTAGCTTATTTTAGTACAATATTGGATGTGGAAATATTCAATTGTGCAATCAGAGTTTACATTTTAAGTCAACGTACACCTGAGGCGTTTCAGGTCCGTTATTAAATTATCGTCCATTTTCGTTTAAAGAATGCAAAGTGTTACATACATATTAAATAGTACTCGCAATTATACAGGATGCGGCAATAGAAAATACGTATCTTCCTTCAATTGGATATCCTGATAAATTCTGGGTTCATTCGTTAAGGCTTGTTCTGTGCATGTTAAGTGTCTTTCTATGATGTCAGAGTCGTACTTTGAAGCTGCTGAACATAGGAAGCTGCTCTTTCAAAATATTTTCAGTCCTCAACAAAGCTAGACGTCATCACCTCTGCGAGTAATGAGTTGCTAAGTGTAAATTCATACGATGCTTCCCGTTCCATGGTGCAGAGTACTCGAATATAAAACAATATTTGAAGCATTCATAAATTTTAGTATGTTTTGTACATAGTTATAAAAATGCAGAGAAATTCAATACGTTGACACTGATACAGTTTTTCGGAGAAAAGGATCATAATAACAAGCAACTTTTTGTCAGAGAGAAAACCGCACCTTTTGGCGAGGTAGTTTTTATGGAATCTTACCATATCTCAGAGGAGCATTTAGATCTCTGTATAGTCTGCGGATCTTGCTTCAGTGATTTCAAAATACGAAAAAACTCGCTTTCCTATATAGACGTTGTCTCGAATTTTGTTCTTCCTCGATGCAAGTTGCTGCTTGTTATGAGGATGCAGTTTATTTTAAGATTTTATGAGAAAATTTTGAAATATTATTTGCTTCCATTTGGATGACGACAAACTTTCCAAGGCGTGACACATGTAGAATTTACGTGAAGTTTCTGATTGCAAGAACGTAGTCAATTTTACACAACCTCTTGAGGCCTCTACGGTAAATTTAGCCAAAATTGAGTTTTATTGAAAAGCCTTATGGCAACCGCGGTTTTTGTGATAAATCTCTCCGAAACTAACTTCATTTAATTACTAAATAACAACAAAATCCTTTGTGATGAATCCATTTAGAATTTAGTTTCTCTACTAAATGCTAACAGAAAAATAAATTTATATTTCTCTTATGTTTTTGATTAGAGATATGCCATAGTATATACCTGAAAAAGAACAGGTAATGCCTCGTACATTAATATAAGCGATTTTACAAGCAATGTTGCATCTAGTTTGCAGTTTCATCCCAGTGAACTTTCGAGTTGTATAAAGAACCGAATGTTTGGTTGTGTACCGTTGTGAGATACAGCCTTAAAAAGAACTCTTATCTGGTCTCATTAGGTTTAGATTAGTCATCAGTATCATGCGGCGTTCACGTGCTATTGTGCGTGAGTCTTCTTCTCTAACAGCTTCTACTGAAATAACTAAATAATAATTATATAATAATAAAGCTTAAACATTTCAAATGATAAGTCAGTCGCTCTCAAGTGATGCCACTCATTTTACGTAAATTATAGTCTATGGAAGCTGAAATTTTTCTCATTTGGACTTTTTAATGATGAAATTTTTACATGATCAACTTTGAAAAACAGCCTCATAACCATTTAAAATTCAACTTGAAATTAAATTATTTATTGCATTCAAGAAACCTTGAATATTTTTTGTTGGGATACAGTTTTCTGGTAAAATTAAAATTAATTTTTCTCAACAAAATTTTCTTATTTCAAAACAGCCTAAAAAGAGGATTATTTTTTTCAGTTAAAGTAAATGAAAGGAAACATTGTAATGTCCGTACGTTCAATTTTTGAAGCATGTACAAACTGGAACAATCAAGAAATGAAGAACAGCAGACCATATGTTTCTACTTGTCTTTCGTTTCATACATAAGACTAACATTTACACATGAAAAGCTGAACAGAATATTTCCCTGAGTATACGAGAAGATTCTTTTACTTCTTCCAATATCCTCAGCATTTTAGGTCTTTAGAAAATTCCTTTTCGTTTATTTCCCCACGGAAGTTGGGGAGTAGGGAGTATGTAGGGAGTATGTAGGGAGTACATGTGTACTTCTCCAGACGTAGCTGATCACGTGCAGCGACAGTACTGTGGCATGATACACTTACGATCGATGGATGATGATCACGTACGTTTGATGATTGATTGTATGTGATATACAGAGTGTCCATAAAGTATCTTTACCATTTCAGGTATCTTTACTACATAAAATGGTAAAGAGACTTTATGGACACCCCGTATACTTCACATACGATGTGTCATAAGGAACATGTTAGGCTTTTTCATGGGAGAGAGGCTCAGAGAAATTCAGTGAGACAGAATTAGATGGAAACTCATAACACTTGTTTCCTTAAGGAAAGAGATTTCTCTCGTGATAGCTTTATACTGGTTAGAATAGAAATGAAGTTGTATTCAAGGAAATTTCGGGAATTTTTGATTATTTAGGAACATAAAAATTGTCTTAAGAGCAGCTAGAATCTCATGGTTTGAGCAGCGTCCCCGAATACACTAATCCTCTGTCACTTACGTACAGTTTTAGCCAGAAAATAGGCGCTGATGCCCATCGGGAATAATTTCTTATTGAATGAGACACTCTTCCATACGGAATCCTCTCCGTTCCCAACAAGAAATTTTTCTGGACCAATGAGTATTCAAATTTGTAACATTTTAGCGAGTCAGTCCCATCTATTTGGTATTTTGGTCAATACAATTTATTGGTGGTTAAAAGGGAATCACTTCAGGAGCTTTATTCTGATTACTGATGGAAATGATGGAAATTAACAAGCATTAATTAATCGGGTGCGTTATCCGAGCATTAATCTTATTTTATCTCATTATATTAAGCATAAACTTCATTTTGCGAGTCACATGAAGGACAAGAGTCAACCATATCACTGAGTATTACTAGGTTTATATTCTCTATAAATATATAGAGAATATTTATATTCTTTACTCAGTTTCGCTTTCCTACAACACAAGTTATACCTCACCAATTCATTAAAGGTAGATTAGGCATTGTAAATGTTAGCACGCTGAGTTAAGGCACCTGCCAAGCGATGACAACCTTGTTGGCAAGATAAAATTTAAGATATTTTCATGGGCCAAGATAGTTAGCGACTGAAATCTTGAAAGGTGAATTGTTTGCGCACAGCCTCCTTGTCTTGCAACACAGAGTACCTTGTCATTCTCCTCGAGCGTATGGTAGTGGAGTATTTTTTATAGGATCATAAAATATTAAGAAAGAGGATTTTAGCACCTAATGGAGCAGACCTCCCATGTACCAATGAGTGCTGAGTTTGCACTCAAGTAGCTCCAACACGGACACGACACCAATCGTACATAGAGGAACTTGGAGTTCTTTTTCACTGGATTAAGACTTAAGATTTACATCTTTTCCGCTGTTGAAGAACATGACCTTCTCAGCTTTTTGTTTTTATTTTATTTTTTAAACTTGACGTTATGAAAACAAGTTATCGGAGAACAATAAAAAGGAAGAATATGTTTTGATGATTTAACTGTGGTGAATTTTGAAAGATACGTTCTCATTAAAATGCGTTGTTAGAATGTTCTAGGACAACAGCCTACTAAAAAACAAGAATTTAAAAACTATATCTCTTAACATACCAGTTACGTTTATTGTACGTGTTTATAAGTATAAGAAAGCCTCTTAAGTCTAAAGACCAGGAAATATAAAAAAATGCTTTAGGAAGAATGAACTTTTTGTATTGGATCCGTCTCAGTAAAGTCCACAACATAAAGACAAAAGTTCTAAATTTTTGAAATCACGCATAGGATAGTCTTTCGATTCTGTCCTATCTTTTAAGAAGATAAAATCCTTGTTCATAATACAATTTTGATTTGTTTAATAACTGATGGTTATTCTAAGGCATTATGGGCCTATAATATTTCACAGATGTTCGCACAAGTAGTGACACATTATTTTTACGACGATGACAACTCTCTTTTTGTGTAGCGGCGCAATATGCTGCAAGTGCAAGACTTCGTTGCCCTAACCTTTCCAAACAAGAGAAAAACATGAAAGATCTTCTCAAGGCATAAAAGCCAAACTGGAATTACTCTGGCAGAACACACGCAATTAGTGAAGGAAAACTGCAGTTTGGATGGATGTCCCAGGGCAATGGTGCACCTTAACAAGTCACGTCGCTCCAATCTCTTGCCTCATCTTCCAATCTAAATAAATCCAAGGTGAAACGGGATATTGTGCTCTGACTTCGTTTGTTATGGTATCAAATTTATGAATTCCCAAAAGTATCATAAATAATTGTTAATAAAACTAGTGATGTTCGTCTTCTTCCTTCAGGATATAGTATAATATCTATAAAAAATGTCACAGAGCTTGCGCATGGAGGTGTGTGGACTTCAGCTAGATGTCATACAAAGGTCCTTGTGTTGTGAGTCTAGCACAGTTTTTGGTTTTTGTCCCCAGCTAGATTAAAATGAAACGAGTCAGTAAATAAAGACCTTTGAACTCTGTAATGCCTATAAGGCTCCTCTTATTTCCTTGGAAATGTAAACTCAATTATTCGTTAAAACACATTTGTCACTTTAAAATGTATTTCAATTCACGGCGCCGTGTAAAAGTTATGAGACTTCATTTGATGACCATAGCTTCATAGACTGTGGAAATTAGGCTTTTGAAAATAATTTACTCTATAAAAAAAATCACTAAGCGATCTCAAATATTCGAGACATGTTTTATTTTTAGGTTGAACAGTCGATGGCGGTATTGGGGTCTGAGAAGTAGAAGTAAAAAAAAGTCTCTAAAATCTTATTCGGCATTGTTTCCGTACGAGCTTGAAACTAAGGAATTTTTACAATACCTGGAGTTCCACTTTCAGCATTGCTTGAATAATTTTGTGATCTTTTTTCTTATTATTGTGATGTTAAGGAGTCGAGGAGCTAAAGAAGAATAATTCATGGCTGATGGAGTCTGAGATGAAAGTGTAAGAAGACTAGAAAGAGTCCCATGAAATAATCCCTGTCGAATTCATGTATTAATACAATTTATTAATCCCTCTGGCAGGAAACTGTTGGTGTACAATCGGAAAAGCATTCCGGCATTAATGTTCAGAAAAACACCCGAGGAATTAATTATTTTTCTCTGTTTTTTTGTACCTTTTGAAAGGTATAATATAAAACGTTTGAGTTATAATGTATAAATGAATTTTTCAGGTTTATTTTCGTTCCGAACGAACTTTTTTCGACCAACGTTAAAAGTTGTACGTATCAATTACTACCGATCAGAGGGAATACATTTTTAAAACTAATTCACAGATTAAGAATTAGGGCACACGGAGACACGTTTTTGAAATGGCTTCAACGCATTTTTAGAAGTTATTCTTTTTAAATTCAAAGTTCAAGTGTTAAAGTCGTACACCAGTGGGTGAGAGGAGTTAAAATCTCTATTAGAAGAGACTGGTTTCATAACCTTACGGTTCTTAACACCCAAGATTAAATGAACGTGTGAATTTATAAAATACTTATTTAAACTCAAATTTGCAGGTCAAATTTCCAAATCTGACAGCTGCAAAATTTTTCTCCCATAAATTACATGCATGTTAAAAAATCTTGAATTTTTTTCATTAAATATCCGTGCAAGGAAAATAATTGCTATTGATTTCTTTATGGTTCACGGCAGTACGATCAACATCATGTCGCAAGTAGAATTACATTTTCATACACGTGTTGCGTTTTAAACATACTTGGGCATAGCTAACCACGAACTATTTCTACCATAATAATTCTACGTTTATCGATTGTATCGTTAGCCAGAACTACACATGTTTACCCACCGAAACATTACTGTTTCAACATCCACGGTGCAATGGAGACTCCACAAGGGTGATATTTTTGGAGAAGATGTAATTAAAAAAACTTTTACAACAAAGACCAATAATAACTATGAAAGGTTTGGTGTACATAGTTCACAATTCATGAAATCAAGGAATAAGATAATATTACGTGATCTTATGAGTTATTTTCTATGAAAATCCAATTAGTAATTCACATAGAACACAGAGGAATCTCGGACTGAGTGTATCCAACAGCTAATCACGGGAGTTGCTGCATGATGATTTGAGTAGCTGTTTTATCCGTTTAGTCTGGATCTATCATATCCTCTCTTGACAGATAATTGTAGACAAATATTTCGACTGCCTCAATGATGCAGTCCATACAATCACTGGTACACTGCCACCAAAGTCTGCTAGGTGCTAAAAATAATATTGCGCTTTCGAACACTTTGAAAAAAGCTGAATCTTGCTTCAAGGAACATTTATACAATTATCAAACAAGTTTCTGGTTCACATAATTGAGAGATGCCAACGTAACTGAATTATTGTAAGAGTTTTAGAAAGGAGACTGATAAGTATATCACCTCCTCAATCATCTCTGAAGCAATTGACTGAAGTTTTATAACAATTGGCAAATATTCATTTAGAACCTGTACGACACTTCATTAAATTCATTCCGTACAATGTGAGATATGCACTTCTACAAAAACACATTTCTTTGTAAAGTTTCATACCATGAAAAAATATGCTTCATAATATAATAACTCAAACAGTTATTTTACCTCAAATACTGCCAAAAAGTTTTATAATTTGCGTTCTTAAGTGTATCCAATACCATCAATTACTAAGGTATGTATGATACATAAGTGGTGCTAGATGACGCATAAATTGACTCGTAGCATTTTCAAATTCAGTTGTTAAAAAGAGTATAAATCGTCTAGGTGACTACTATTAACTAATTTATCGTGTTCTCGTACCGAGGTTGTACGTAAATGCTATACTGTACAAAAGTAACATTGAGTGAAGCTGCAGTTAGAGTGTAGCGGTATGTTACAGCTCTGCTTAAAGATAACAAAACTTTATTATTTGATGCTACGACTCTCTTGTGCTTATTATGACTAATTTATAACTGTGGCTTGAACGTCTTTTTATGCACGCGCACCTAAATGAGGCAAATCAAGTGAGTCTTACCGTTAGAGAAGGAGATCTGATTGGCTCAACCATGAACTTAATTGAGTTCAGAGTTGATCCAATGCTGCTGTGGTAGCCTCCAGGGAGTTAATATTCATATTAACAAGTCAGAATTTGAGCAAATAGTCGTTCCGGGTTGTTTGGGATTATTTTAAGCACAATCAGGCATAGGGTTTGTAAGCTAAACTATTCGGTGACGTATTCTATCGTTATACTAGAATGATTTTTTCCGAGTTGCTTGCATCGGTGAAATGATTGAATTAAGGAATAACTGACCGTACATTGGCACTGAGGTTTCTCATATGCACAGGGGAAGAAGTGAATGAGAAACAAAAAATTGTATGCCTCCATAGTTAGCCTTGAATACATTCTCGAATCAGGAAAGACCAATAAATCTATACTATAAACGTGTAAGGGAAAAAGTATTGTGATAGAATAATAAATTACTGAAAACAATGGTAACAAAACATTATCCCACATCAATTTTTGATGGTTAACCCTTTAGCGACGAATTTCTTTTTCTAGTTTCTACGTTTAAGCTCACAAAGACCGTCTGTACGCTGATGCAATGAAGCACGCTGAGAGCCAGGCAGCCAAAAGAACGACGCTGTAACATGCCGCCGCGTTCAAACCTAGTAGCAACCTCATATTGCTCACTGTTTAATTATTAGAACAATTCTCCCAAATACCGTAAAAGAGAACCGTATGGTCCCTTTCGTCGCTAAAGGGTTAAATACAGCATTTAGTAACTTTGTCAACTACCTCTAACAAACCCTGGCTGCTGCTCTTCACTAGTGAGCTGTAATATTTGTTTCGAGTTTTAGACAATTTTTTCCCCACAGTGCCTTCAAATCATAGTGGTGTTTAAGGTCCCTCTCATGAATCTTAATGTTTAACGTTCGCTACGAGCTACGCATGATAGTCAAGTCTGGTGATTGGCTATGCCTTTAAGAACATTTACTTCGTTTCGACAGAAGCACCCGCGAGTTGCTCCAGCACTTTGAAGAAGTTTTCTCTTTTCATGTCCAAGAATCTCCATAGAAAAGAACATTCAATACCGTCATATAATACCACTTCATTTACGGGCTTTTATGATGTGGATATTGCCGGTTGTCTTAAATGAGGATGCTCCTTTTGCAAGTATGTTACCTCTCTTAAACTCCAAGGTAGAAATGATGTTTTTGGGGTTCTCGACACTGTTGCTTTTTTATCCTGACAAACAAGCCATGTTGCCCGTGTTTATTTGAAGTATAGTCTTGTTTGTCCCGAAGACATAATCCCTGACCTTTATATGTAAACATGCTGAGTCGTAGAAGAACCTCTACAGTTCTAGAATATTTTGTGATAGACAGCGTTCTCTGTCATTAATATTTGATTGAAGTTACAAATTTTAGCATCGTAGTTCAAACTGAAGCTATGACAAATATTCAGTTAAACACAACGTTAAATAAAAGTTTTCTAACATCTTTGTGAAAGTTTCATAAGGTATTACCAAAAGAGCTATAAATATCTCTGAACTAAGATCTCTTATACAACAAAAGCTGCATGAGACTCGTTTTCTGATGCACAAACTTCTTTTGTTGCGTGCCAGAAAGCTTGCATGCGTGATTGAGTACACGCTTGTGAGTGATCTTTTGGGGTAAAAACTAATTCTATGACTATCATAGTTCACGAAAAGTGTCATTACTAACAAATGATAGACGTACTAATTCATATTAAGAATGTAGATTAAGTTAGATGCGTAACTCCCTTATTTAATACAGCATTAACCTCATATCAGTACTGTCACAGATACAGAATAGGCGAAAAAATCATGGAATAATCATCCAAAGTTTTTGTCATTACCTTGGGACTTATATTCTCTGGAGAGTGCTACTGAATGTGCATACTGTGAGCTAAACGAGTAACTTGGTAAGCGTGTTTGGAGGACGTCATGCTGTACTTTGTACCTGATGTCAAATGCTCCAAAGGAAGAAGCAAGAAAAAATGACACTGATGATTGTAATCGTTCTATTGATGTACAAAGAGAGACCCTTAATTCGAACAACTTGCTGATGATTTGAAGATCGATGAGATAATTTTTTTTTGCACCTTGCAAAATCACCGAGTATTAAACAGTAAAATAAAATATTGTACTTAAAATAATTGTATGAATGTAATATTCACAAAGATGACTTGGAGATTTTATAGCCAGATACATAGCACAAATTCGTAACGCACAACTATTTCGAGTTAACTTGTTCACGCGCTTTACAAACCAACACGAGCCAGTTATACTGGCAAACAAGAACAATGAGTGAGATGACGGCGGTGCTAGAATTTACCTTCACATGCCAGTGAGAAGGAACAAACGCAAGATGGGCAAGCAGGGCTAGGTGATGCAGCAGAGAGCTTGCCCAACAGGCACGCTGTCTGAGCGTGCTGAGCATGCGCCCTTCGTGCGTTGTGTCTCATGCTGTAACCGCCCCACCCTCACCAATAAGATTTAATATAATATTATATTTAAATAGAATGAATTAGATATAATTTTAAATTGATGAATCTCAGCGGGCTGTTATGTGCTGAGGCTAAGTGATGCACATAAATTTGGGTTTCGCATTCTATTTCTTGGCGGTTTCATTAATGAGTTTTTCGAAATTTATACATACGTATCCAACGTCGTGCGAAGAAAAAATGTTTGATAATTTTTGAGACATTTTTTGATTTTCTTAGAAATAATAGGATTCGAGACCTCGTTTTTGATACCTTTCTAATATGGTGTTAATTTATGCAAAGCAATCGTAATATATATCGAATACTGAGAAGAAAAATACATTTTTTTCGTTTTATTTACTGTTTTCGAGATGAACTAGTTTAGATAGTTCAGCATTAGTCTATCATGAGAAATAATAAGACGCTTAGTGAGTTAAAACGTTGAAAAGTTTTTTGATGATCACTCACAGTTATTTTTCTTATCATTTGATTTTTCGAAGAGCGTCTTACAACAATTGGAAGTGAGAAATACAGGATGCAGTAGCACAACTTCCTTTTTTCAAAGCAAAGGCCTTTGAAAAAAGGAAGTCATGTTGCCGCACCCTGTATAAGAATGTAAGCCCTGATGAGCATCACCACGAGCACCTTGGTGTGGCATCAAAGAGCTCAACGTTCGAGCTTGAGGATTTTTTCATGAATTTGGCACAACTCGGACTGTATTCACTCACACACTAAACTGTTGTGCATGCTTCGCGAGAATAAGGGTGAATTCAACAGATTTTTCTCTCTTCATGTAGTATAAAGAAAAAAATGTTAAATATTATTAGGACGGGGAAGGAACTTTTTGTAATATTTAACTTCGTACTAAACATTGTTACGACAAATTTTTTTCATATTATACCAAATGATAGTTCTAGTGTGAAAGGGTTAACATGTTCAGCAACAAACGTACACATATTTAACATAACTCAAATATCTGTGAATTGTGGGTTCATGTTAGTTATGGCAGTTACCAGACCGTCTTCGTTTTGGTAATAAAAATTGCGGTTTTTTATTTTATTATTATTATGTAAAATTATACTCATATTTGGCTAGGATATTATTCTTGCATTGAACATAAGATGTTTGATTTATTTCGTTTCCGAAGCCAAAATTGTATCATTTGGAAATTGTTGGTCATCGTGGCCGATGAAGAGTCGAAATGCTTTGGTTGGCGTCAAGACAGTCATAATTAAACTGGTGTTCTTTATTTTTGACTAGTGTGTATGCCTGTTAAAAATAACAGGTTTTAATTATCATGAATGTAAGGAAGAATTTAAAGCAACAGATTCTCAGACCTAATCAGAAAATCTACTTAATTAACTCCAGCGGTAAAGACTTTATATACATGAAAGTCTACGGATTTAACCACCAGTGTTTAAGGGAAATTCCCATTGTAATAACAGGAGAAATTACGCACCAAAAATATAGAAAAATTTATTTATTTAAGGAGACATTTGGTGTTTCATTATATAGTATTGATTATTTAAAAATATGTTTTCATTTTTCTATACATTGATCAATTTAATTATTAACACAGTATTATATACAAAGTTTCACAGATTAGAGTTTGCAAATGCTTTCCTTGCTTTTAAATTGTGATTAGTATATTTGCATTGTGTTCTACTGTCGACGTGTCATGCAAATACGAAATATAAGAAAACCTGATTTACAGAAGATAAAAATAAAAATTGGTCGCAGTGAGTCTGTTTATGTTATGTTCCACTTTACAAAAAGTCTGGAAAGATAGAAAGAGAAAAAATCGGAAAAAATTGTTTACAAATAACCTTTTAATTCCTAATCACAAGCTCATTTTCATCGCTTGTATTACTCCAATACTTACAAGATTTGGAAATTGCATTACCTCTGACGAAAACAAAAGGCTTTCAATATGAAAGAATGGGAGAAATTACTTTAAATATTAATGAACATTATTTTGAACGTGAACATTAGAAAGGATGTTGCCTGTAGACATAGAATATTTCAGTTTATATGAAGACTTGAAGGGTGGTGAACTATAATATGCATGCATATCCTATTATATTCTATAATGTATAATTTGAAATCGACTATGAATCATAATGAATTTAGTTAGACATCGAAGTAGGAGAATCAGTTTTATGATTGTCATTCCCGAAACTATCTCAACCAAAGTTTTCTTTCTGTTTTGTGAATTGTGAAAAGAGAGTACAAAGTTAACCAAAGGTAAACTGCGCTAAAAGGATCAAATATATCTGTTAAAGAATGTTTTTATCTCTATAAGAATACTGGAAAAGAGATCCCTAATTTCTTGTCATCGCACCGGTTTCGGTCCATGGATTCGTATGTCTTGAACTGCAAGGAAAAAAGATTCATTAACTCTTCACTGGGGAGAGTGTCACTATAATTCTTATTCAAGTGCCCATACTTAAAAATATTATATATGTACATAAATGAATTTTTTTCAGCAGCAGGGAGTATCAAAGTACCTAAGGTAGGACCTACAGGGTGTCCATAAACTCTCTTATAAGTCTTTTATAAAAATCTCTCATAAAGTCTCAACAGCACCTCTTGGTAGAGGTGCTGTCTCGGCATAAAGTCTCGGCAGCCACCGTGGTCGAGTGGTCTGCGGCCTGTGTTTGGTATCAGGTTTCTGCTTCGGGCAGAAAGACCGCGGGTTCGAAACCCAGCAATGAATACGAGCTGTTTCTCGTTTCGCGCAGTGAGCTCGCACTTATCGGTAAGCCCTCAACTCCCCGCCCATGGACACATCCCAGGATCGTCGCATGGAGCTCACCATCATCCTTACTCTAAGAATGTTAACCTTAAGAATTTGAAAAACCAATGTACTAATGTCTATGTACTGTGTACTTGATTGGAAATAAAGTTGTTTGTTTGTTTGTTTGTTCACAAACAAGATCTCTGAAACACACAAATGCAAAATGTGATTAAAAACTTTAATAAACACTGAATACAATAAAATAAATCTGAATAAAATGTCTTACCAATTACATTTGTAATAAATTGTTGAAATGGTAAAGAGACTTTATGGACACCCTGTACATTCTTTTAATTAATTTATGACTATCTGTCGGAGTTTACTAGAAAGGAAAGGAAAGGAAAACTTCTCTAACACAAATTACCTCAACATGGAAAAGAATTCGAAACCAATTCACAACGAAGCAAGCCAGTGATCTTTACAGGTATTCCTTCTTGAACAAGAACTACTGATTGAGGGTGAAAATTATAGCAGTTTTCAGTCCAAGTTTGAGACAATTTCAGATCTCTTTGCATTCTGGATTTAAATGAGAGAGGAATTGGGCCAAAGGCACTGAAACTTCAAGTTCTTCAATATCCAACTGCATATCAGTGTTTATCAGAGTTTTCTGCAGTGATAGCTACCTAAGCAAGACTATGAAGCACAGATTATACAGAATACAGAAGGGTTCATTGTCTAACCATCACTTCTAAAGGACCATCAAGTTGCAAGTCAACAAACCTTAGGGCTTCTTTGATTCTGTGTTATGATGTGTTGATGCTACAGTGTACATAAAATTACAATAATTACCAAACATAAACTGTGATAGTTATATTCAGATTACGTATTATGAATTAATGAAAGTTATTTCATTTGAATTTTTTTTTAGCTATACCTGGTCTACGAAAAAGATGTCATGCATGAAACTAATCTCAGGTTCCGCTGCTCTAGAAAGTGCACCAGAATTTCAAAACGAAGTACATTGGTTGGGGAAGTAGAATGAATATAAAATATAGAAGCGGTAAATATATATAGATATATATATATATATATATATATATATGTATATATATATATATANNNATATATATATATATATATATATATATATATATATATATATATATACATATATATATATATATGTATATCCATGTAATTGTATAAATATCTCATAAATTGATTTAGACGACCACTGCACGTCATGGCTTTGGATGGACTGCATCAAAAGTTTTTGCAAAACAATGAAAAATTGCGAGTTTTTGCTTACCTGTAAACTAAAGGCAAATTCATGTGATCAAATAGGAGACATAAGTTGTCAAATGACATCAGCGTACAAACAAACGTCTGGCGGGTGCAAACAACCGGCTACTAATTTGAATATGCATTACAAGAAAGAACTATAAATCTGAATATTTTATCAATTTTGGGTGCCTGAAAACACAGGTTAACTCACCATCGTATCTGCACATGCTAAGCATAGTTTTTAACAGTTTAGCAAATAAATGAGGGATGTAAAATTCTAAGACTTGCATATACAAGAATGTGAATTAAGCCATAAAAAAACATGTTCAATTACCAACTTCTTCAGCTTTTGATCTTCTCTTGTTTATGTCTGTGATAATCTCTCAAATTTGATAGTGGAATAAAAGTTTTGCAAACTAGTGATTTGAAGCTAGCGACTACATTTAAAGTTGGTTACTGAACATCAGTCCAGAATTAGTTATCTTAATGATCATTGAGGTGCAGCAGAAAGTGATGTGAAACTTCACAAAAAAGGAATGAAAAAGCAATTGAATAAAGAAAGACAAACGAGCTTAAAGAAATCCATTCAAGCTTCACTTGGTGATTAAACATGAAGCTTAATCTTATCCAAGTACTCATGTGTATAACTCATCTACATAGTTCAATTTTTATTTCCTTTCATCATAGAACAGAACCATGAGTTACTTGAACATTTACGAGAGCATTTCATAGTAACTGTAACACTGGTCGTCAAGGCTGCCATTAACTTCCGGACGCCTATAGACATGAACACGACATTTGAATTTAACTACAGAAGCGAAAAGAATTCAAGTATGCAAACGACGAAGAAGAGAAAAAGAATGAGAGCCAGCCTGGTTTTGTGGCTGATGGAAGGCAGGTTCGAAACTTCTTTTATTGGCACAAGCTCGGCGCTTCTTTCTATGAGATTCAGGCGGTTCTTTTTAATTAATCAATTGGGCGAAGAGTTCTCCAATAAGGAGAGAGGGCGATCAGCTCTGAGCTACAATTAGGGAGGGAAATTATTCCAAAGATTTTAGACTTGCTTTAATCGACTGCCAGGAATTTCTTTCCAAAGGCCACAATATAAATGCCTATTACCGACCACGGATATTATTTCTTCCTGAAAATTCCTCGCTTCTGGCGATAGATTTCTTAATCTACGATTTTGTAGCGCCCTTACGAAAGAAAGCTTCGGACATATTTTGAGCTAACCAGGTAAAATTAATTTTCTTTCTCATGTTATTTTCTTACTCATTTTCTTACAACGGAAAGCAGTCTTCTATCAGGGGTCTCGGAAATGATAGTTTGAGTACTCGAAAACATGTAAAAATAAACTCAATGAATGAATATTAATGTGGTAATGCTATGGTGCTCAGCTTAAGATGTTAACGGTCACCGCTTACTCGACAATAATAATACTTTTGTCATATTACAATTGTAATATGACAGTAATAACAACGCTAATTGAACTAATAAACATTATAACATCATATGATGTTAACCCCGCTGTTGTACCGTTGCGCATCTACATCATATGGTGTAAGTTGCCGGTAGAATGCAACTCGTACAAACATCACGTCACTATACGTCATTCACGTGGCAAGATTAAGAAGTTGAGTTATTTTACGTTGATATCAAATACCACTATCTACATTCATCATCCTATACGTGTGATCATGCATATAACCAATCATGAGTTGATATAGAACTATTTTTGAAACAAGATCTCGTTAATCGAGAAAGTTTTAATTTGTCGAATGCATTAGACCAGTGGTTCCCAAACTTTTTGTGATCAAGTACCACTTGGAGGTCCTGTACAGTCGCCGCGTACCACCTGGTTCCAGAGAAACTAAATTCAATCAGATATCACTTTATTTCCATAATTGTACAAGTAGAACACGCAAATCAACTAAGATTTGCTAACTAAAAATCGTTGCCAGATTACCCTATGTTAGGCAATAAACATTTTGTGAAGTAAAATATAACAAAATAAAAATTGTTCATGACCCCGAAAGTGTTCGCGTACCACCTGGAAGGCCCTCGCGTACCACTAGTGGTACGCGTACCACAGACTGGGAACCACTGCATTAGACGAACTAATTAAAAGATTTGTTATAATTTAGGCCTGCAGAATTATATTCTAAAAAAATTTGGCGTGCGTTAAAAAAGTTTGTTAAACGATTTTATTAACCAAAAGACATTTCATTGAATATGTATAAGTGCATGAAATCAGTCGGATGTTTGGTGCATACCTATTTACTTAATAAATAAGACTCTCAATTTTTTATAAGAAAATATTGTCTCTTTCATATTCCTCACAAGTTTATCGAACCATAACTTGATGTTTCATAAACTTCTGCAACACATGAAACAAAAACCACAAGAATTACTTTCTCCTCCTCTGAAACTTTTCTTGGATCAAAAAAGGGAAACATGACCGTTAAAAGAACATTACGCAAATTATGGCCCTAGCTCTGCAGCTATCCCACTCACACACGCCCGTTCCTATGATAAGTACGGTCACATTTCTTAAATTTGCTTCGTGAAGTCCAGCGTCCTGGCTTACCGTCTCTGGCGCGAGTTGCGCAAGGCCTGGAGAACGCAATGCTTGGTCCAGCCGTCGGTACCTCGAGCGATGCCTTCTCTGTCATTACACGCCAGTAACGCTCATGCTGATGACACCCCTAACACCTACAGAGCAAATAATTTACTCACAAATCACAGCTTTGACATTCGCCTAAACTTTTAAAGTCGCGCACAAAAAATATTCATAGGTAATCAAGTGGCTTTGTGGACGAGAGGCCGTGAAGCGCATGGAGACTGGCTGTTTGAAAGTTTCTATCATTTTACGATGAAAAGAGAAGCTGAACAAATATTGGCCGTGAGGAAGCACAACTTCAGAAGAAGGATGCAGATGCTTTTCTCGAATTCAGCATCCATGTTTATCATTAGAAAACTTCCAAGGACAGCTGCAGAACAAAATTTTGCTAACTTATTAAGAATCCTTTAATAGATGTAAAAGAAGGAAAATGGTTATGGGACTCTGTGCACACATGAGAATACGCGTGTTCTGACAACTGATTAGTATTATAAGTTCTTGATGTATTTGAGACTCCAAGTATCCTATTGTAATGTAAGCAAAGGCGCATAATACATAATTTATTTCAATTGCAATAAATTTAAAGCTGCCAAGCCTGAGTTCATTCTCGGAAAGGCCTGCGGAAAAATATATAAATGAAACGATTATGTGACCTACTCCCTTTAGTCGAAAACAGAGCATACAGCTTTTGACAGTTTTCGAAAACAGTTGATGCAGAAGGAAAAAAGCCTAAAATTGAAAGTCACTGAATTCTTGAAATTTTGGCGGTTTTGAGTCTTTTCATTGTTCGGTACTTCTGGAATATGATTTTTTGTTGATGTGCCAAGGTTGGTTGAGACAGACTATGCGTATTGTGGCGACTGCTTCTTGAAATTACCTCCTACCTTAATTAATGATCAGACGTAAGAGCTGATACTGATCCATACTCTCTTTTTGCTGTCCGAGAACAACTAGCACAAAAATCACTGTTGAGCCTGAATGCAGATATTCGCATTGGGAAACAATGCAAATGTTATGATATTTGAACAAAAATTCTTTCCTTACCTATCACGAATGGTTGTATAGCATCAATAACATTCTCTTAAAACATCTCTGAAAATGACGGACTGCATACATTTTTGTTTTCGAGTGAATATATTTTTATTTTCGAGTGTTCGTTACAAATGATAGCCAGTATCGACTTTTGTGTCCTGGAACTTACATACCTGAGTGAAGGAGGTAGCCAGAGCGACGAAGAAAGTTCATGTTCTCGGTTTTTGGTTGGAGTTCATAAAGCGGCCGAGGAAGTTCCCTTTAGATTGCTCTGATGTTGCAGCGCCGCTTTAATGTTCTTACGCCAGCGCTAAAGTGCTCTCTAATGAAATTCTTTAAAACGTAAAAGCTTACTAACTCAATTGCCGAGGTCAACTCCTAGACGGGAGCCAAGTCGCGTATCGCAATCGCGACGCTAAAAAAGACTTCGTTTGCCGATACTGTACCGGCAACAAAGTAAAATGATGAGTTATAATATGGTGAGAGATATGATGACTTCTATATATAAATGAGCAGTTCCTCGAGATATGATGTCTGAGAACTGCTGTCCGTATCGAGTAAATAGAACTTATAATGCTTCTAGCTTAATTATAAGTTTGAAATTAATCAGTATAGCTTAAAAGAATGGTTATAGTTATGAGATCTGCTACAGTAAACTTAGTTGAATTCGAAGCTCTTTTTAAATATTTGAATGAAATAACGTATACAGAACTTAACAATTATTTACGTGATTTTGAATGAAGTAGTCTATATTCAGCTGCAATAATATTTATTACAAATATTTTTGTTTAGACAAAAGCTAAATTACAGAAGCTTACAAGAGAAGAACTGATATTATGAAAACTCCTTAAAGACAACTTAAATCAGATGTTTAGTTGTATTACTTAAAATGCCTTAAAGACTTTCTATGTGGTGCTAAACTTAGAAAAATTTGACCTGGTCTGCAACACAATTGTTCAAAATGAGACCCATACCCTGTAGAGGTGTGGCAAGTTTAACGTAATTAAGACGCACAATAACGCTGCCCCGCGTCTTCTTCGATCTCTGAACTTTTATCAACTAAAGAAAACCGATAACAATCGTCCCATTGTTGATTTTTTGTGATGCCTTCGTTTTTCCTTTTAAGAATTGTTAAGGAAAAAATTCTTGAGGCTGAGAATTTAAGAAATATCTTTATCTTCAAGTTAGTTTAATTTTAATCTGCACTTTAAGACCATACATTTTCGTCTGAAATAATCAAGAGCAATCCTGAAGGTGAACATTCGGCATCACATCCAAAGACTAGACTTGGCTTCGAAGCCTCACGACACGGGAAGGACTAACTAATTTTCACCTTTAATTACAAGCTACATTAATATGCTGGAGTTAATGAGGGGGAATTAGAGATTAGGGAGACGAGTGAGGGGAAGGGGGCGAGCAGCCAAGACTTAATGAGGAAAATGTGCCCCACCCTCAAGGCCTAGGATGCCGATAGGAAGTGGAAAATCGGCGTTTATGTTTGGAAACTCGGTAAGGGCAATCTCTGCAAAACCTTTCGAAAACTATAAGTGTTCATACTTATCAGCTCACTTAATCTTTATGTAAAACTCTACTGGGAAAGAATGCTCATAAAATAGTAGAGGCTGCAGTACAGAGTAATAAATATTAAGGTAAATATTTGCTTTAGCATCGTAATTCAGTAGAAATGGTACTAAAACTACAGAGAAAATTTTGACTCATCGGTTTTCCTGGTTTCAAAGTCTTGTCATTATTTTAAAATCCGAGTCTGAGCGTCTCTAAGAACTTGTATTTGTGGATTTTTTTTAGCTCAGCAAGGCAGAACTCAACTCTGACATCAGCTGATACTCTAGCATTTTACGGGTACGCTCTCTTAACAACTACGTATACATGTTACCAAAGAACCTTCTTTGCGAAGTTTTTACACAAAAGGACTGTACACAAAAGGACTATTTCTGATCTCCACTTAGAGAGACACGATTGCCTATCAATTATCTTATTTAGGTTATTTTGGTATATGGTTAACAGAAGAGTTTGGTAGATGACCGAGTTTACTCTGAGTTTTCAGTATGAAAGAGTTATATTTGTCTTAATTGACTCTAGACTGGGTGTGAT
Source organism: Trinorchestia longiramus (assembly GCA_006783055.1). NCBI lineage: Eukaryota > Metazoa > Arthropoda > Malacostraca > Amphipoda > Talitridae > Trinorchestia > Trinorchestia longiramus. Next base: position 24,680 of record VCRD01005646.1, read on the forward strand.
CATTTATAAAACTGAAATATTAGGTAGAAGGCACAGTAATATTCAAAAAATAATTAACACATATCGTTTCTGGGACGAAAATTGAATTTAAGCGTGATAACTGCATTTATATTTTCCAATGAACGACAAGAAAGCTTTTCAAGATCTAACATAGAAAACTTGGTTTAAAAATTTACTTCATTCTCACCAATGGATACTTTTAGCATTAAACCATGTCTCAATCGAAATACTTTTTTTTATGAAACAGATTTGTGAAAACAAATACCTTTAGATGCGTTTTAGAATACATCCTTTAAATGAGATATGTACCTAAAGCCATGTGTACTAAACGCCGTGCACAATGAGCACGTTATAAAATGTTGTACACAGTACGTGCACTATGCAATGGACACAGGTTGTGCAGATAACACACAAATAACATGTAGTACTAACTTCTTATGTCTAGTGTGTATGCAGTACGGTAGAAGAAATGTATAAGCTGTACTGGCTACACATTAGAAGCAGGTAATTGAATTTTTACAGAAACCTTTGGATCCTGAACCATTTGCCAAAAAATGTGGTACAAGTCGGGGAGTTTGTGTAAAAAAAATTAATTTTTATTCGCCTGCAACTCTTTCAACAGCAAAGAGCACCGCGATACTCGAACAACTTAAGACAATATACTCATGTGTGTATTGTTATTGAGAAAGATTCCAGTTATTATGCTAGTGGTTTATTTCTCTGTATTTTTTATTTCGATGTCTTACACGGGTATAGAAAATACTACGTACAGGCTGATAAATCACTCATAGGAAATTTCAGGAAAAGTGTTTACCTCTGCCTGCTGTCAGAAATTCTGGAGAGAGTCGTTTTCTTTTTCTGCTTACGAGTTTCTCTATGACTTAAAAACTTACTTCTAACATATTGTAAGTTTTTCCAGTTCTGATTTTTGATGTACGTTAGTCTTTGAATTTCCTGTGTATATTTCACGGATTAATTCCCATACGGTGATCTTGTTTCTCAAAGACTGATGTAAGACTTTTATCTCCGGTCGCAAAATTATATCGCAGTAGTTTTGTCGAAAACATTCTTTGAGGATTAAAAATAAATTATTATAGAGCAATATTTAGTTCACAAGCTAATTTATACCTGTTTGCCAAAGATCCATCCCAAAGAACATATGGAATGACATTGAGCATAATAATAATGGAGTGACTCCAACTACTGCGTAGGCTGGAGCCTACTTCCATGGGTAGGCTGGAGCCTACTTCCACGGGTAGGCTGGAGCCTACTTGCACGGGTAGGCTGGAGCCTATGTATACGGGTAGGCTAGAATGTGGTTTTATATTGTGTTTTTATTAAAACTATTCGGTCGGTTACAGAATAATTGAAAGTTTCGAAATTTAATGACAGAATGGAAATCCTGTTCACTAAAATTTCTCATTTTCAACATCAGAAATATTTTAATTCAAGTACTCCATATTCTCAACTGAAACAGAAAAAATCTCTACTGAATGGAAGTCAGAATATTAGAGTGAATTCCAGTCAATTAACTGAATTACGTTAATTAATTCAGTTTTCTTGTCTCATTCAGGGACTGAGTAATCTTTAAAAGTAGCCTTCAAATTCTCTATCATAAATAGCAGTGCAATAAATAGATTAGTGTGTTATGATGAATTAAGTAACCTTTAGTTTGTGTAGAAATTATTAGAATTATTTTATCAGAAGTTGAATTGAACTGGTCGATTCGCTTGTTTTTATGTATAATAAAATAACCTTAATACAGAGGGCTCTTGATGACCAGCATCAGTATCCATGATATCGTTTCTGCTGGCACTGTGAACACGTTCAAAAATCGCCTCGAAAAATATTGGAAAAAAGAAACCCCTAATTCTGTAAAATACTAATTTCATTTCCTTCTTAACACTGGGTTTGTTTATGTATGTTTGCTGAGCGTTTGATTGGCTGAAATGCTTGTAAGTAATTAAGGTGTACGCATGTGGCAGAAATGTCTATGTATAATTGAGGTGCTTGTGCGTGATTGATGCCTTTACGTTGGACGGTATGGGACTTGGGTAGCAGCATAATAATGAACCAAACGGCTCGTTCTTATTGAAATATTCTATTCCAAATAAGAAGTGGCTACTGCTTGTCCCGATACACTACAAGCGAACACTAGTGTAGTACTCCACCACGATATCCGTCTTGTGGGAGTGTAGAATGCAACATAAAATGTAGGATATAGAATGCAAAATGCAAAATTTGGAATGTTAGATGCAGAATAGAGCCTGTGGAGTTTAAAATGTGGGATATAGAAAATAGAATATACGAGTACATTTTGGAATACAAAATGTAGAATACAGAATTCAGAACGTAAAATGTAAAATTTAGAGTACAGAATTCAGGATAAAGAATATAAAATGTAGAATTCAGAATATAGAATGTAACGTGTAGAATACAGAATCCAGAATATAGAATATGAAACTTAAAAGAGAGAATTCAAAATATAGAATATAAGATATGGCATGCAAAATTCACATCATAGAATATGAAATGTACATTACAAAATTCAGAACATAGAATACAAAATGTAGATTACAGAACAGACTTTACTTTCCTGGAGTGGAATGTGCCTAGAGATTCATTCTTGCGTTTGTTCCAAAAATGTAACGCGTCGAAACAGAATCGTAATAGAATTGTTCAGAGATTAAATAAGAGAGATAAGGCAAGTGAAGATCACAGGATAGCATTGTTTTGATTGTGTGGTATCATGGGAAATTGTTTCGAAGCTATGCATTGCATCCTTGAAATTTTTGGTATTATGCAGGAATAAGAACCTGCTCAGAAAAATGGATAATTAGTGATCAAAGTACTAAAAATTAGTTTTAATTTAATTTTCGATTAAGCTGAGCATAGCATAATTGCATATAAAATTTGTCTAATTTTCAATGCTATTTTGTGTTGAATAAAACGATAGCTTGGATATCAACATAAAAAATAATAATAATGACGAGTCAAAGGCATTGTGGAACTACGAGCCTATTGAAATCCTGCACTTGCATTTCAAATCTATTTCAAGATCTAAGTAAGAAAACACTGGCATTCACAACACAAAATTTGCTTTGACGAGGCTTATGTAGATCACCCATGTTTAATATGCAAGGAGCTTTAAACACCCGTGTTGTCATTTGTCTTTAGTTTTGCTCGCTTTGATTATCCGTCTCCTCACCTCCGTGAATGTCTCCCTCTCAGCAAGAGCGACGATCATCTTACGAAAATTAATCAGATCTCGAAGCTATTGAGAACCCTGAGCAATTTTGCGTTGAGGTTCCATTGAAGTGTTATTGCGTAGCTCAACGAAAGTTGGAGGGACAGGTTGCGACAGGGGGGAGATGCTCCAGCACTTCCACGGTGACACGAAATGTCTGATGGTTGTACGATGTGAAGAGAATGAAGGCATTAATACGTTCAAAAGTGGCATTAATATTTCTGAAAGAGTAAATGTCTGATCATTGTACGATGTGAGGAGAATGAAGGCATTAATACGTTCAAAAGTGGCATTAATATTTCTGAAAGAGTAAATGTCTGATGGTTGTACGATGTGAAGAGAATGAAGGCATTAATACGTTCAAAAGTGGCATTATTGTTCCTCAAATAGTAAATGTCCAATAAAAGTAGAATGTAAAGAAATTGAAAGTATTAGTAATTTCGAAAAATTGCTTGTAGTATGAGTGTACAAAGTAAAGAGATTGAAGGGATTAATACTCTTCAAAGAGTATTTTTATTAATGTAGAATGTAAAGAGAATGAAGAGATTAATACCTTCGCAAGAGTACTTGTATTAATGTAGAATGTAAATGCATTGAAGGGATTAATATTTTCGAGAGGGTATTTGTGAAATTAATACAACGCTCAATGTACAAATTATTCTCAATAATGGCTGACTGACGGAGTCGTGACGAAGTACAAAAGAAAAAAGGGACATTGAGTTATGGGAGCTCAAAAATGATGGTCTCCTCATGAATCAATGGTGAAGTTAACAGAAAATTAGAGAATTGTAAGCGTTAGTTTCGTGAAGCAGCATTGAATTTCATATTAAATGAGGACTTAGAATGGCAGTGCAAGGAGGAGATTATTATATTATTTTTCAATAGAAGTTTTCTAATTACGGCAATTATCCCTATTTGCACCCGTTTCATTCCGAGGATTTTTCCTGAGTCAAGTATTGTATTTTCTTGCCTTTATTCTTCATGTAACTCAGTTTGGCAGCGATTTCATTCCTCACAAGTCCAGGTTTTATGAAGATTACATCAGAAATGACAGTAGACTTGGTTTTGAAGGGCTTAGAAGTGGCGTCTCTTCCATGAATATGTTTTTTTTAAAAAGCTTCGGGCTTGCCGTGTGTGTCGAAGCAACATTTTTCAGACATGTAGTGACTTTTGAGGTCCCTGTTGAAGCAGTACACGGTCTCCATAAAGTTTATTTACCGTGTCAAAAATTATGACAAATGCAATTCATAAGATGTTTTATTCAAATTTGTTCTATTGTATTCAGTGTTTATTAAAGTTTCAAATCACACTTTGCATTTGTGTGTTTCAGGGATCTTTTTTTGTGAAAGAGGTGCTGTTGAGAATTTATGAGAGACTTTTATAAGAGACTTTATGAAAACCCTGTAGTTTTAGGACATTTGACAGCAATTTGTTTTGATATATACATTTATTCGTGTTAGTTAATTTTGGTTTGCCTCCCTTATTCCTCTCCGTCGACGATTTTTACAATAGCTTGTGTGAACTGTCAAGACCGTACGCCCTTTCTTTCGTACATGAGACTTCATTTCTTTATAATAATTTGTCTTTTTCACGGATTTTTCTGCTTTTTCGGCTTACGAGTACACAGACTTTAGAATACTTGGTCCCACATTTAATAGTTCTATCATACATTCAAAAAAGAAAAATTGAATTGTTCAAGTGTGTAATGAAAAGGCTTGGATCTGAAAAGTAAAAGATTAGTATAGTATTGGTTGTACATATAAAAAAATGGCAGAATGCAACAATGAGCAAAATTTCTTTCGCATTCGTATTATTTTCTTAAGTATATAAACGTTTGTGTATGGTGACTTATGGTGACAAATGTTATTCTAGTAGAAGAGAATGGAAAACATGCACAAATCTTGTTAACCCTTTAGCGACGAAAAGGACCATACGGTTCTCTTTTACAGTCTTTGGGAGAATTGTTCTAATAATTAAACAGTGAGCAATATGAGGCTACTAGGTTTGAACGCGGCGGCATGTTACAGCGTCGTTATTTTGGCTGCCTGGCTCTCAGCGTGCTTCATTGCATCAGTGTACAGACGGTCTTTGTGAGCTTAGACGTACAATCTAGAAAAAAATTGGTCACTAAAGGGTTAAATATCGGGTATAAATTGACAACTGCACTTAAGAAATAATATTCAACTGAAATTAGCTGATAGAAAACTACTAGGTGTTGGTTTTAAATGTTTTCTCAATTATTCTTGAATTTAGACTATATGAAGGCGAGGGTGTACATTTTTTCAGTGTGTCATAGGTTCATGGCATATTTTAATGACAATTTATTTACTAGATATTAAGATTCCAAGCACAGTAAAGGAAGTGCACTGTGTGTAAGTATTCGTATTCTTTCAAAATTAAGTATTAATTACTGCTAAGCTATCAAATTTTGAAAAAAATCATGCAATGGCGGTGTACCAACGCAGGAGTAATTTTGTTGAGCAAAAATGTGAAAGATAAGTGATCGTCATGAAAAAAAATCAACTTAAGAAAAGCATTTAAAGAAATCGATCGTTGGTAGATACACGTTTCCTGTACTTCTTTACCCTATATTGGCGCAATATATTGTTGTTAACATCATGCTTTTCTTAGCATAATATTAGATCTCTATAATAGATCAGATTAGGGTCTCCATAATAGATCATATTCTTCAACATATATCACAAATTGTGCCTAAGATAGAAGCCTGTGACATAATATACCATTCTGAACTACAGGGTGTCTCAAAAAAATGTACTCACCCTTTAACCGTTGCTAACATGCTGTCTTCTTTGTGTTGCAGGTGTGAGGTTCGAACCTTTTGCGAACATGATTAAATGTGATTAAAGAATCATGTTCGCAAAGGTTCGAACCTCACACCTGCAACACAAAGAAGACAGCATGTTAGCAACGGTTAAAGGGTGAGTACATTTTTTTGAGACACCCTGTATTAACATTGTTGTGGCCAGATCATGCTCTAGAAGCAGTTGCAGTATCCTTTGAATCATTATAATGTTATTACGGAACTGCTTGTGAGGAAGAAAGCTTACCGCTTGTATTAGGTTGTTACAAAAATAATGGCTGATTTTAGAAACATGCGTTGGCCTTCGAGCGACTATTATTTTTGTAACAACCTAATATATCGGAATATCGACAGCCTCAGTAAGAAAACTGCAACTCCTCTTTAAAGTAACAAAGTACTTTAGCAAATTTATTTGTTTTATGATTGAAAGTTTGAATGAGCTAGGAAAAGTTTTCATGTATAGCTTCGTTGATAAATAGTTTTTTAGTTTCACCATGGACATTTTTATGATGCTCACATTGACTTCAATGAGTATTATAGTTATAGGAATGTCTCATTCCATTTCTTTCAAAAAACCGTTTTTCAGGGTACAGATATTTAAAAAAATTAAGTTTGTCAAATTACAAAATGCAGAATATTTGTTATGTAGATTGAAGTGCCTTATTTTCTCATTTCACAGAGATCAGTAAAGAGCCGGAAAATTCTCCAGAAGTGTCCAATTGAAGGCGAATTATCCAGACTCCTGATGGTGCCCAGAGATGCAAGAAAGCGACATCGATCTCTCAGGTGAGTTCTTGCAGGTGGCCTCTTAACAACCGAATAATTATCGAAGTAATTATCCGACCCAAGAATGGGCCAGAAGGTTCGTTCCTATAGCCTCATTCTATTCTATTTTTTCTTAACCCTTTTATGACCAAATTATTTTCATACCCATCAAAATATTGCGTAAATTACCACTTATCTTTACTAATCTCTATGTAATTTTGACGTAATTTTGAACGAAACATGTAGAATATGGGACTAAAGGGAATGATTTTTTAAAGTTCGTTCGGGACATATTAACATAACGGTAGCGAAAGGGATAAATCTGCTCGTCCCACCTTGTTTCAATGTGGAACTTTTTAACAACAAATTTTTACGGAAAGAAAATGCTGGGAGAATAAATGTCCACATTCTAAAATAACATTACGGAGACCAGCTTCTTCTTCAATTCCGGAGGACGGGCAACCTGTCCTCCTCAGTGCGATAGTCATAAACAACTATTTTTATTGTATATTTCTGTTCGAAATACTGCGTTTTTTTCACAGAATCGGGCAAAGTGTATTACTCTTCACAAATCCTGACGCTTGCTGAGTCCCTGCATGTTGACTAGCGGACAAATTTCTTGCTCAAACTTCAACTCTTAGGCACTGCTTCTGGAGCCCACTATCCGAACAGGAATACAGGATGTCCATAAAGTCTCTTTACCATTTCAAAAATTCATTACATGTGTAATTGATAATGTATTTTATTCAGATTTATTTTATTGTATTCAGTATTTATTAAAATCTTTAACCACATTTTGCATTTGTGTTTTAGGGATCCTGTTTGTGAAAGAAATGCTGTTGAGACTTTATGAGAGACTTGTATAAGAGACTTTATAGACACCATGTATTTCCATGTGTAAGCGGTTTCATTCGGTCACTGCCTTTTGCTTGCTGGCGGATGTTCAGGCACCTGAGAATTTCTCTTTGAACACACGATGTATGTAAATGCACTGAACTCACCAATCATGGAAATATCACGTTTTCTTGCGGCTTTCATATCGTCAAGTATTTTACATGCCTTCCTCTTGAGGTCACCTCATTCCATTTTGTGCAAAGAAAGCTATTTTCATCACCAGCTTGGTCGACTGGTACCACCAGCTTGGTCGACTGGTAAGCGAACCTGCTTGCGAGCGGAAAGACCCGGGTTCGAATCCCGCTGCCGACATGGTTGACGCGGCTAGAAATACGGCATGGGACTTGGGTAAAACAACCGAATAATTATCGAAGTAATTATCCGACCCAAGAATGGACCAGAAGGTTCGTTCCTATAGCCTCATTTTATTCTATTCTATTCTATTCT
>VCRD01005647.1:11393-26530 GCA_006783055.1 Trinorchestia longiramus
CACATGACGGATATTATCCTACTGCACATGACGGATATTATCCTACTGCACATGACGGATATTATCCTACTGCACATGATGGATATTATCCTACTGCACATGACGGATATTATCCTACTGCACATGACGGATATTATCCTACTGCACATGACGGATATTATCCTACTGCACATGACGGATATTATCCTACTGCACATGACGGATATTATCCTCCTGCACATGACGGATATTATCCTACTGCACATGACGGATATTATCCTACTGCACATGACGGATATTATCCTACTGCACATGACGGATATTATCCTACTGCACATGACGGATATTATCCTACTGCACATGAACAGGTGGAGCAATGGGGTTACCTTGTGTATCACAGATACACAGCTGCACTCCTGGTACACACATAAAAATAATATAAATGTAAACGTAAGCGCTTCTGAAACGAAGAGAGAATGTTAATTTTAGAATAAAAGTGACAAGAGATATCTTTAGAAAAAATTGTAATGCCCATAATATTTATTAAGAAAAATAAAAATTATTCCCGCTGTTTTGTTAGAAAACAAAGATCGTGAATGACGTCTTTACGGTAGATTTGTAACCCCGTGCAGGTCACAATTTGCTAACCCTGTGGGAGAAAATTGAGGTGACCTACGACTTTTGTAAAACCTATAAATCTGCACTAACGTTAATACATTAAATTACAGCCAAGGCCTCTTCTACTGGGCTTTAAAAATAGGTATTTTTAATCTCACCGTCCAAACGTTATCAAATCTAATACTAAGAATGACCGTCGTGTGTTTACATATTTACTAGATCCACACGTGAAAAATCACGGGTTTTTTACTAAATTTTTCATTTTAATTTGCCAGTGGACGCGGGCTTTGCGAAAGAGTTTCCCCATTGATGGATGTGCCTTTGGTATCCACAATACAATGCTTACAATACATGTATACCCTTCGAAATTTCCTCTTATCTAAATCCGTACGAGCGTCTATTATACAGGGTGGCCCATAAGTAAGGTACCTTTTTAAAACTATTTTCAAGAAAATCACAATTCCGAAAACAATAACTCAATTTCAAAAATCTTTGGCCTTATACTAAGTGGTAGCCAGGTTACTGGTCAAACTAATTTAAAACATTTCTTTTTGCATTATCAATTAAAAATATCAAAGCATCATGATGAATTGCAAGAGAAGAAGGTCCAAAGAAAATTTCTATTTGTAAAAATAAACCGATTGTGTATTCTGGATACCATAATGCAAGTTAAAGGGAATTGAATTGCCCCAGAAAAATAATGCAATTGAATGATTTCTTGTATTTCTTAAGCTTTATCCTTGTTGCTATCAAAGCTATCGATTAGAAGAGTGTGACACACGGACAGACGGACGGGGCTCTAATTATAGTATAGATAAGATAGATTAGAGAATGACCATGGAACCTGGGAAGATATTGACAAAATTGTTTTTGTAGAGCTAGTGTACCCGTGCCATCGAAAATGATGGCAAAAAATATTTATAAATCTTTCTTGAGATAATCTTTCTCTCGCTCTTCTTTTTCGCTCTCGATTCAGTCTTTTTTCGTTCGAGTGGAGTTTCCATGCTTAAGCTTATTTGAAACGTAACTTATTTTCCTTGTGACAGTAATAAACACTTAGAATACAGTATTTTTGAGCCGCAATATACCGCACAACTCGGTATCCACGAGACGGACTCGAGTATATAAGGCTCTGGATCACTAATTTTTTTGAAAGTGACTTATTACAGTGCACTTGTACAGCGAAAATGAGTATTAATTTACCACTGAACTGAAACCAAGACCGCCAGTGCTAATCTATTGTTAAGAGCGTGACACGAAATCAATTTCCAAAATCTTTGGCCCTATACTAAGTGGTAGCCAGGTTACTGGTCAAACTAATTTAAAACATTTCTTTTCGCATTATCAATTAAAAATATCAAAGCATCATGATGAATTTGAACAGAAAAAGGTCCAACGAAAATTTCTGTTTGTAAAAATAGATTGTGTATTCTGGATACCATAATGCAAGTGAAAGGGTATTGAATTGCCACAGAAAAATAATGCAATAGAATGATTCCATGTATTTCTTAATCTTTATCCTTGTTGCTATCAAAGCTATCGATTAGAAGAGTGTGACACACGGACAGACGGGGCTCTCATTATAGTACAGATAGAGTTATTTATATATTTATTAATTTATATGTTTCGTATCGCTTTAAAAAAAATTAAGAGAGATCCAGAGCCTTATATACTCGAGTCCGTATCGTGGATACCGAGTTCGGCGGGGTATTGCCCTATGATTCGGGTACATTGTAGCCGAATATGACACGAATTGCAGAGTCAATTGCAGCAGTAGAAAACTAAGTGTCGTAGTTTTCACTAGGAATGTTGTCATTAAAGAAATACTCAATTAAAACGTTTGTCCTTTGTAAATAAATATAAAATTAAATATATTGCATTGCGTTCTTATATGTAATTTTATTTAATACCTTTCCAACAGTATTTGCCACCATTTTTAATGGCACGGGTATTATCATAAAATCTCTGCCATCATTTTTGACGGCTGGGTACACTAGTGAAGATAATAAAAAGTTTTTTACTAACCCATGAACACAATAGTCATCCAGGAACATATGCTGTTGAAGAAATATTTAGACATTTTGAAAATTTCACAATAAAATTCAAAGAATACTGAAGTGTTCATAAAAATCGACCTATCACCTACAAAGATTTTAAAACTCAAAACTCACGAGAACAGATGGGACACTCGACGCTTTCTTCTTCTACTTCCTCCAGTCGAGAAGGTGGCGGAGTTCTCAGACCAAACTTGTTAGCAGGGACGGCACCAAGGCGGAAGCCAGGCGCAACCTCAGTTTGTACATGCGTCTCACCGTCACGTGTGCGCCCCAACACGTCTTGGCTGTGGTCTTGATGACCGTCACCACCAGGCACAGCGGAGCTAGCATCTGTGCTACAAGAGCTAGGAAGCCTGGTCTCGTCTTCGCAGGTGTCCGTATCTGTGCTACGCACGCTCGAGAAGCCACTAGTGGCAGTGCTTCGCTGGTTAGGGGCGGTTTTTTCAATTGAAGGATTTACGTCGATTAAATTTTCACTGTCGGTATCTCCTGTGAAAACCAATTTGTATTGATTACCACTACATTCCCGTTTGTTATTTTCATACTTTGAATTGGATTTTCTCATCTTCAGCCACCCTCCGTTGTTTTGAACGGGAGAATTATTGACCGGTTTACGGATGTTCTGACGCTCGCTACAGTCGTTCATTGCGTCATCCAGCTCAATGATCTCCACAACATCACAGTCTCCTTTTGGTGGAACATTTCTAGGAGAGTTGCTCACTCTAGTCCTGACCTTCTTGGACTGCACCCACTCGCCGTCAGCAACAGGCTTTGGTTCTTCTTTCTTCCTCTTCTTTGCTGACTGTCCCCTTTCCCTTTTTGGAAATATTTTCGGAGAGTTTTTCACTGCGCTACCTTTCAATTTCCCTGCATCGATACGAGTTGGAGAACAATCGAAATCGTCATAAAAAGGCATGGGTAACGTGGATGTAATGCGCTTAAACCGCGGTTGTTTCGGTCCACTCGCTGGGGAACTGCAGCTTGTACTTGGAGAGTTAACCAGTTTCCTGAAAGTAAATTTCCCACTGCTGTCAGTTCGCATCCCGTTTTCTGCATTACATTCTTTTGGTTCTTCAAGGTCACCCATAACCACTGCGCTAGTACAACCATTAACTTTCGAAGGCAGTGCTCCCGGCGAAGCATTGCTACCAGAGCCACTGCGTCTGCTTCCATTACTAGCACCGACCAGCGTATCCCTGATACCAGGCTGTCGTCCCACAGCACCTGCAGACGCAGAGTCACCTGGAACTACGGGAGGCAACCGTCCACTAGGAAAAGCAGCAGCAGGTGAACTGCAGCTCTTAGAATCGGCAGATGATTGTGCACCGTAATGACCAGAAGTGGAACAAGTATCATTTAAGGCGGACTGTGCTGGGCTTGTGGATGAAACAGAGCACGAAGACCGAGAACGAGTAGCTGATTGGCTGTCAGAATTCAGAGTGTCGAGCCTGCGGGCGCAGTAGTCGAGAGCGAGGTTCTTGAAGCAGAGTCGCTCTGGGCGAGAAAGAGGTTCCCCACGAAATGCCTCGAACTGCATACGCACGTCTGTAAAGTTAACACGTTTAGTTGAGGCAATAATAAGAAACATTGTTAAACAGGCACGAAATTACTGGTAAAGCTGTTATCATGGCCGGAATGCGTTACAAAAACGAGGTCGTGCTGGGTTTTATTTTGTCTCTTGTGTGATTAATTGTGGGATTAATTTTTGGTAAGTTTTCTTTACGAGCATACTGTAGTGAATCACTACATATGAACACAGCACAGACGAGGCTAGCTATCGTCGACCAATCAGAAACCAAGACAGAAGAAGTAATCCCAAGCGAGGGTAGCTGTCACTAACCAATGAGCGGTCACGCTCAGGCAGCAGTGCCCAGCCAACCGCCCTATATAATGAGGCGACAACGCTCAAGGGGGAGGAGGGCCATCTCTCCTGCTCGTTAGAGTGGGAGAGATGAGTGCAAGATATTCAATGGAGAGTTTATCTCTCCCACTTGTGTAGAGTGAGAGTGACGAGCGGAAGATATTCAATGTGAAGTCAACATACCCCAGGGACAGACCCCTACCACTTGATACATCACCAGCTTGGTCGACTGGTGAGCGAATCTGCTTGCGAGCGGGAAGACCCGGGTTCGAATCCTGCTGCCGACATGGTTGACGCGGCTAGAAAATACGGCATGGGACTTGGGTAAACAACCGAATAATTATCGAAGTAATTATCCGACCCAAGAATGGGCCAGAAGGTTCGTTCCTATAGCCTCATTCTATTCTATTCTACATGTGTGCACAGCGCTCATTTCTTTTCCTTCCTAGTATCTCTTTCCGTTTCACCCCTTTACTTAGGTACACCCTGTGCCAAACTCTCTCTCAAACCTTTCCTATTGGTACCGACCGACCGACCGACCGGCGTCACACACTCTCTACCAAGCGCTTCCAACGTCAACATCTAAACCAAGAACTCGCATCACCTGCAGAAATCAACAAACAGCCAACAGCAGAGCAAAGAATGAAGAAACCAGCTATCCTGTCTGCGGACAGGATGGGGGCTCAAACGATCTACGCATGAACAAAAACTACGCGCTCCAACTATACAGGGTGTCCCAAAAAAAATTATACCCAATTTTCAAGGGCTGTAATTCAGAAACTATTGAACTTACAAAAAATTGGAAAGTTACATTTTGTTTTCTGATCCTTTGGTATCATTGATACGGCTTCAACTCGTAAGTTGAATTACGTATGAATACGAAAGCGTGATCTTAAACTATTCAAGATTTTTACCGATCGAAGAGCCTCCCCATTATGCAACTCACAAAAGAACATTCATCGTTGGGAAGTATTTTCAAGCAAAAAGTTTCCAGCAGATTATTCAATCATTTCAAGAGCATTTTCCTGAAAGACAGTCTCCATCAAAAATGACTATTTGGAGAAATGTTACTAGGTACAGAACCGAAGGAACAAGCCTGAATCTCAACAAAGGTCGATCAGGACGGAAAAGAACGGGGCGATCAGAAGAAAATTTTCGAATTTTTCAAGGAGCACTTACAGAAAATCTGCAAATCTCTGCAAGAAAAAGTAGATTAGATGTTACTAAATCTACATTCAACAGAATTATAACTTTGGATTTGAAGTGGCATCCTTACAAGATGCATGTGCGGAAAGCAAAGAATTGAATATGAGGCCAATTTGCTGCAAGGAGATGATACTCTCGTTAGACGAGTGATGGCGGGAATGAAGAGGCGAATGCAACTGTGTATTGAGAGAAACGGAGAACACACCGAAGGAAACGAACAATAGGACAATATATCATAAAATTCGAAGTTTAACATAAGTGCGCAAACAGGTTTTCAGTATCGGTCACTAAAAATACTGCTTAAAGAAAACAGTTGGATCAATTCTTCTGAAATTTTGTACAGAGATGGAACAAATGTTAAGAAATAAAATTTAACTTTCCAATTTTTTGTAAGTTAAATAGTTTCTGAATTACAGCTCTTGAAAATTAGGTATCGTTTTTTTTGGGACACCCTGTACACGTCCCAGCAAGATGTCCGTACGCCAGTACTCGACGACGGGACGTACGCAACAAAGAAATAATAACTAATATCATATTCAAATGTCCAAGTACAAAGTATTAAACTCATCCTGCCTTTAATTGCCTTTTCTCCCATTGGATTCTTCGACAGTCCCTTACTCCCTCAGGCACTCACTCCGAGTAAGATAAAGATATTCAATGTCTGCTCGTAGATAGAATAGAATAGAATGAGGCTATAGGAACAAACCTTCTAGCCCATTCTTGGGTCGGATAATTACTTCGATAATTATTCGGTTGTTTTGCCCAAGTCCCATGCCGTATTTCTAGCCGCGTCAACCATGTCGGCAGCGGGATTCGAACCCGGGTCTTTCCGCTCGCAAGCAGATTCGCTCACCAGTCGACCAAGCTGGTGATATTGATGTCTGAGGATTGGGACTGGAGTGATAATAACTAGATCACTACAATACAATGGAAAATGCCATACTGGCAATGCTAGTATTGGCAGTAATAGCAGCTTTATCCTTCATTAAGTAACACTGTAAATTTCACAAGCTTTACCATGAGAATAAATGAAAGAGTAGTGAGGTTGCACACTGGCTCACAGCGACAGACACATACGCAAGGTTCGTAGGTTACGCGATGGTAGTTCCTCCACGAAGGATATTTCCTGTATTCTAGGCGACCATCTCATTGAAGCATAGGTTCTGAGTGAAGGAAAATCCTAGTCCAACTATCACCGTCTGCCCGAGTCAGCACTACAACTCACAGCGCACCAGCACAAGAAAATAACCCATACTCGCGTTATGAACTTTTGATCATTAGCGTACGTCGCACGTACAATTGATAGACGTGCACGTACTAATTCGTACGTACCTCAGGGTGTTCGACCTCCGAATACTCATGCTGGATTTATGCAGTGCTGTCCTGAACAGAGGTCGGTCTACCACATGTGGTCGACAGTGTGTCAAGATAAAGACAAGTCCCGATTTCAAGGCGGCAGTTAAATGCTTCATGCCAATAATGGGTTCGTTGAAAGTATACTAACATAAGGAGTACCCTTAAAATTGGTATTGGAGTGGTAACTAGGGCCTCCACTAGCACAAAACAGATGCTGGAGTGGTAACTAGGACCAGTACTAACACAAAGTAGATGCTGGAGTGGTAACTAGGACCAGTACTAGCACAAAACAAATGCTGGAGTGGTAACCAGGACCTCCACTGCCACAAAACAAATGCTGGAGTGGTAACTAGGACCAGTACTAGCAACACTAAACCAGAGACGGACCTGAAACCTTGAGCTGCAGAATTTGGTCCTTCTGCAGAGCGAGGGATATGATGAACTCGAGAGCCTCGTACTCGAAGTCAACTTTCAAGTCACCTGCTGCATCACGACCTGTAATAGTTAAATTAGTGTCACATGATAGGTTACTCCTCGACTCTAAGCACACCATGACCTGCACACTACAGGTTACTCCTTGACTCTAGCACACCACGACCAGCACACTACAGGTTACTCCTTGACTCTCTAGCACACACCATGACCTGCACACTACAGGTTACTCCTTGACTCTCTAGCACACTACAGGTTACTCCTTGACTCTCTAGCACACCACGACCTGCACACTACAGGTTACTCCTTGACTCCAGCACACCATGACCTGCACACTACAGGTTACTCCTTGACTCTCTAGCACACCATGACCTGCACACTACAGGTTACTCCTTGACTCTCTAGCACACCATGACCTGCACAATGGCGGGTAGAGCTCTGAAACTATTGTTATTATCAATGAAGCATCAACAAATAACGCATCTGAACGTTCAGTAAAGTTTCACATAAAATTTCCCCTACAAGACCATTCCACACCAACTTACTTCTTCCTCGCTACACACCAAGTCAAATACAGCAGCACAGGTGGGATTCCAATCCCTTCCACATGATTGCTCGTAAGCAACAATGGGATTATTATTATTATTATATTCCTAATTTAACCACTGCAGTCACAACAAGCAAGAATGGGAGAACACGGCACAGGTTACGCAGCGGAAGTGATACAGGGTGTCTCCAAAAAAAAATTATACATTTTTAAAAGGATGTAGTTTGAATACTACTGGTATTCATGAGGTGTACATAAGGTAACTAACAACGTATTCTGGATATAAAATAAAACTGTAGAACTTTCTTTTTGAATGAGACACATCCCAGCCTCCTAGCATCAGTAGTATTCAAACTACAGCCTTTAAAATTGCTTCCTTTTTTAAGGCGAAAAAAACGTCACTCAGTGGAGTCCATGATGCGTTGCAAGAGACGGCACTTCTGACTACCTAAGCTACCGCCCTACCCTCACTTGCTGACGTACCCTCACTACCCTCACTTGCTGACGTACCCTCACTACCCTCGCTTGCTGACGTACCCTCACTACCCTCACTTGCTGACGTACCCTCACTACCCTCACTTGCTGAGCTGGAGAGAAGCCAACGTACTCTTTGCTCAAACTAGTGAAGAAAGACACTTTATTTTTCCCTCGTTGTTTTATTCATGGTTAGCGCCTCACCTGAAGACGCGTCGGTGCTGACGCAGCTCTCTATTCTGCTTGTCGGAGGTTCAGAAGGTTGTCTGCAATTA
Organism: Trinorchestia longiramus; assembly: GCA_006783055.1. Classification (NCBI taxonomy): domain Eukaryota; kingdom Metazoa; phylum Arthropoda; class Malacostraca; order Amphipoda; family Talitridae; genus Trinorchestia; species Trinorchestia longiramus. The sequence continues at coordinate 20,199 of VCRD01005647.1, forward strand.
TATAAGTGCCACACATAAACATAGTCATCCTTTGCTTCAACCTGCGTTGTTATATCGCATATTTTTATGATTAATGTACAGAGGAAGTTTAGTTTCGTATGCAATTTTTATGTCACCGATCTCGTTCGTTAGAAACTTTTCTCAAGCATAAAAAATACAGAATTAGGGTTAAAAAACGAGCTTCCAGTGCACCTAAATTTATGTAATGACATTTTGCGGATTTATCGTGGTCCTACAAATGATTAATTGGTTGTAGATTAGGAATGCTCATTACGGACCATGGCGGTGTACAAAAACTTCACCCAAAAGAGAAGGCAGCGCCAGAAATTATATTTTTCATCCGCTAAAAGCCAAGAAACTCCTGCGCCTTCAGGGAAGAAGCTTCGGACGACGACGTCGACCAAGACACCGTTTGAAGACGTGCAATCTACATCATTACTACACAGCTGATTGATCGTCATGGTGCACGATGTCAAATCTTTGACGATGAGTACGCAATTTTCTACATATAGTGTTCTCGAAAATTGAAAATGGTAAAAACTATTCTAAAATACATCACTTGCTAATAATCATAGAAATGATGTGAGAATTATAATAATATTATACTGACATATGCGGTAATGTATAAAGTGTATAATGAGATGCCTGTACAGTTAAGTATCCCAAGATCATAGAGGAAGAAATGAACATTTTTTTTCACTTGCTCGTGTTTTGCACGTGCATGAGAAGAGTTCCTGTGAAATTGGATGAAATTTGAAGAATATTTAGGGTTCGCGACAAACAATTTTCTAACAACCTTGAAAAAAATTCAAAATATCCCAGATTTTTAAAAAGCAGCTCAAAGAAATCAAAACATTGAGCATTGAAGAAAACATTGAAGGTTTTTGTGAACGGTTTGGTCAGGGTATGTCATTAAGGTCTCGAGGAAGAGCACGTCGTTCAACAGAGCTTTAATAGAAATTGGTGCTTCATGTCACTGCCTGCAGTACAGCAGAACAACATGGAGAACCACTCATTCCACTCCGGCCTTCTCTCGACCAGTCAGCTGTAGCTGGAATTTCAGCATCAGAACCTTGAGGCAGTAGATATCCTTGGTTATTTACCAGGTTCGATGGCGAGTTCCAGGAATGGTTTAGCTGGACCTTCTCCACAGAGGAACAGGTAACTAAGTTCTTCATAGTTTTCCCTGGGATAGTTCTTCGACATCAAATCTTCCTTCAGGAAGGCTAATGCGACTTCCTTCAGCTTGCTGGTAATGTCATTGATGGCGGAGAACTCTACGAGGTTGTACGATATTTCCACAGTCTCTCTCTCTGCGAGAAATTCACGAAGAACCATTGATTACAGAATCGCTCAAGATTCCAATGTCAGGACTAGAGGAAGAGCCGATGTTGGCTTCGAAGACATCCTTTAGCATCACCCCGTAGACGTGATGGCGGCAGGCCAACCAAAGCAAATTTTGCCCGAGTTCTTGCTCAATCCGAAAGCAGGTATCTCACGCCATGCCAGTGTTCGAAGCCGTGGTGTCGAAACAAGGTGATGATCTTCTCCTCTTCAATTTATCTACCTCCTTCAAGATCACTGCAGCCACATTTTTGCCAGTCGAATTCAAGCTTGCCGGAACCCCAAGAAGGAACTCGGCGTCATCTTTCACTGTAAGAAGGAAGGGAATGCGGCTCTCCGTATGGCCAGAGGGAAGGTAGTTTTCCATTCTAATGCAGGATGGTATCTCCTAGTTCTGCAGCTTCAGGATCTGCGGTTTGCTCTCCCCGTAATTCGTGCTCGATGAACCGTGCTCCAGAGTACCATACTACTAATGCTGATTCCAAGAATTTTCGCTGTAGCTGCAAACGTTGACGTTACTTGCAGCAGTGACAACTTCTCTCGATCCCAAGTTGAAAATGTTAACATCCTTCACGGACATCGGTGGTGACAGTTTGAGTTTTTCCTCGAGGTTAGGGATCTACGAGCCGGTGACAACGTCGTCGACTCAGCATTACTACTGCTGCTGCTCTTGCTGCTTTGGCTCAGAATTTCCGCCCTTTCAGTCAGGCTAACAATGTCGTGGTGGTGGTAGCAACGGACCCACTCCTTCGATGGTAGCCGGGCTCTGGTGATTTCATCGATTGCAGCCTTGTCGGTCACTCAAAGATTACTAGCGGCTCTTGTTGCCATCTTTATAACTTCCGAGAAAAACAAAAGTTGAAAAGTTTTGAATTTCGAGTAACGTGACCTATATGTTCACTCTCTCGGGACCCGTAAATATTACTCAATTCGCCAGAAATTTCGACGAAATTCTGCTTCAATATGAGAAAACTGGAATAACACTCGAGCGTGTAACATTTCCAAACATTTCCATTTTGGGACATCCGACTGTACAACGTACAGGCATCACATTCATACTATATACATACACGCTATAGTATTTTTTCTAAGTGTATCGAAAAATGACTTAAGAAGTTGGTGACAAGAGTAGTGACAGCATTTAATGTTTTTTTACTTAGGCTTATTATGTTGACATCACAATATGTTCACGCTAATAGTACAGATTGGGAAAATATATATTACAGACATATCTAGTTGACCATAAAAATATGAGTACAGATGGAATATTATCAAAAAGCTGTATACAAATGCTCTATTGCGAGCGTCGTTAAGTGTATAAAGACAAGAGCTAATCACTTAAGCTTCCTCACCCATCACCGCCTCCAGCTGATGATGACCCAAACTTCTTCATAAAATTCTGCTTGGCAACCACCGTCGGAGACACGCCTGTCTGGTTGGCACATAGCTTCTCAAGAGTAGACCTGAACTTTTGGACGGCGCTTCGCGGTGTATCTGAACTGTTGCTCAGACTCTTGTCGGCTGTTCGATTTTCCTTCATCTGGTCGGCATGAGAAGAGCTTTGTTGATTTATGGTCTTCCGCTCTAAGTCTTTCAGATTATTGACAAAAGTCGAAGAGTACTTAGACGAGTTCTTGCTTTGACTTGCAGACGTGGGAGGAAGATTTTTCTTGAAGGAAAAATTACATGGTGAGGAGCTGTTCAGTCTCTGTAATATATTTTCATCAGACAGCACCGTTTTGGAACGTTGAATTTTCTGCTTACATTCCAAGATGGGCGTGGCACATGGGTCACTAGTAGTGGCAAAATTTGAAGAACCAGCGGTTGAGTTCGGCAACAACGAAGCAGAAGAAGGAGGAGGAGGAATAAGAGCATTAGAAAGAGGAGGATAAAGAGGGAGGAGTTGAAGCACTTCTGAGGTGTAGAGCTTGAAGAAGGCAAGGCCGAACTGTACCCCCCGCTTGAAGGGCTGACAGCAGGTTACTCGTACCCGATCCCACTGCTCCTCTAGCACCCGCTTGTCTAGGTCCTCTGTTCAACATTACAGGCTTAAGCTTCTGTGTCTATAGTGAGCAACTATAGATGAGGGAAGCTACGTAAAAGTGAGTGACTGAGATGCTTGAGTGGGGGAAGCTATGCTATACTGGGCAACTGTAATGCTTACAGTACGGGAAGCTACGCTATAGTGCAGTGGTTCTTAACCTTGTTGGAGGTACCGAACCCCACGAGTTTCATATGCGCATTCACCGAACCCTTCTTAATTAGAAAAAAATACAATTTTTTCAAATTCAAAACATAGGTATATATTTTAGTGGAGCACAAATTGAACCGTGCAACAACATCACTGTGTTCAAAGAACAAAATCATCAGAACATGATATTCACACAAAAAATATAGTAATGAATATTTGCTGTAAATCAGTGTGACTTCTGCTGTTGCCTTTCAGAGACCAGTTCAGGAATGCGCGGCTTCACCTTGGCAAATGCCACTCTCATGTCATTTTCGCAACAATGTCTGTTCCTTTTCTTCGTTTTTATGCCCAGCATCCTCGAAAAGGATTGCTCGCAAAGAAGTGTTGTAACAAACGGTATGAAAATCTGCAAAGCTTTCTTAGCAATAACAGGGTACGTTGCCATTCGTTGACACAAAAACGTTGTTGTTTTGAACAGTTGCTGTTGAACCTGGCTCTGCTAAATTTCAAAGATTTCATCGAGGTATTCATCATTGACATCTGTTGTCTCAACACTAAACGTGAACAGATGTCTCACCCATGCTGGATATGACTCTCTTGTAGGGTAGTATCCGTCGAGAGACTTTGCAAGCCCATAAGTGCGTGGCAATTGCTTGCTTCAGTCCCGCGGGTACAGAAATGTCTCCGATTCCAGATACATCTTCGATCTTACACAGTCGTCCAGCAGGGGAAAGTTTGCGAAGTTATTGTTCTCTGTTCGTCGTTTCCATAACGGTAGCTTTTTTTGAAAAGCCTTCAGATTTTCCTCCGCTTCGATGATGTTGAATTCACCGCCCTGCAACTTGTGATTGAGATGATTGAGAGCTGCGAAGATATCAGCCAAGTGCACTAAAATGAGAATAAACTCAATTTTTGAAGCAATCTGCATGACATTGTTGGTGCTCTGGCAAAAACAGGGCTAATTCCACACGCACGGCAAAAACGCGATTCAGCACCTGTCCCCGGGATAACCACCGAATGTTAGAATGGTACAGAAGTACCTCGAATTCAGAGCCCATTTCTTTACACAGCTCACTGAAGATGCGGTGCCTCAGAGCACTACTTTGCATATAGTTCACGCAGTCCACTATTTTTAATACTTGTGCCAGTTTTGGAGGCCACATTTTTGTTGCTAATGCATGCCTGTGCAGAATACAATGAGTAACAATGATGTGTGGTGCATCGGCTTTCACTACTGCACCAAAACCAGACTTTCTTCCCAGCGTGACTGGAACTCTGTCCGAACAAACTGCAGAAACCATATCCCACGAAAGACTGTTGTCTTTGAAGAAGTTATCCACAAGTTTCTTCACTTCGGCTGCCTTAGTTGTTGTTGTAAGAGGCTTATAAAATAAAAAATCTTCATTTAACACGTCGTCTTTCACATAGCGCACTAATACGGCAAGCTGGTTTAGATTAGAAACGTCTGTGGTCTCGTCGAGTTGAAGGCTGAATTTTGCCGGGCTTGAAATCAGATCTGCAAATACTTGAGCCAAGATGTCTTTGCTCATGTCCTCTATTCTGTCGCTGATGGTGTCATTTGAAAGAGAAATTTGGGATAACTTTACTTCAGTCTCTTCTCCCAGCATGATACATGCCATCTTCAACACAGCTAGTTTTACGAGTGTTTCACTAATGGTAAGTGGTTTGCCCTGCTTTGCGATCAGGTAAGCAACTTCGTACGATGCTGTGAGAATTGGTTTGTTGATGGGGACAAAGCCGAGAACAGGCAAAATAGCCTTTTCATCGAATCTGGCTCTCTTCACCTTGAATTCAACGAGCGTTGTGTTCTTGTATTTTTCATCTCAATGCAGCTTAAGGAAGTGTTTTCTTAGTTTTTTCGGTGATAGACTAGAATTGCTCAACTTGGCATTGCAAATCATGCAGTTAGGACGCTGACTCCCATCACGTTCCGCTTACATGTGAATCCATATTGTACATATTCATCTGACCTCTTTCTTTTTTTGCTCGACATAGTAAGTATGAAGGGATTAAAATATTAAAAAAGAAATCACAAAACGTACCATCACGACAGTCACAAGTCGATTATTGAGCGCACCAAATTCCCTGCAGCACAGATTAGCCAAATGATGTAGCATGATCATCTGCAGCCAATGATGGCCAGTAGGGCGTGCCATCACGAATCATATGAGTCAGATGTGTTTCTTGACCTCCGCCGAACCCCTGAGACTGACTCACCGAACCCCTGGGGTTCGATCGAACCCAGGTAAAGAACCACTGCTATCGTGGGAAAGCTATGCTATAGTGGGAAACCTATGCTATACTGGGTAACTGTAACGGTTAGAGTACGGGAAGCTATGCTATAATGGGCAACTGTAATGTTTAAAGTGGGGGAAGCTATGCTACAGTAGAAACTGTAAAAAGAGGGAAGCTATACTACAGTAGGAGAACGCTACGATAGAGCGGGCAACTGTTCAAAAAGAGAAGCTACACTAGAGTGGGCAGCTGTAGACGAGAGAAGCCACGCAAGAGTGGAGTAGTGTTGAGAAAGGAGCACGAGGTGAGCAAGTCTGTCTTCAACACTCGCGCAACAAGAAAAAATGGATGATTTTTTTGACTTTCATAACATGAATAACGAAGCTAACGGGAAGCAAGGTAAAACTAAGTTCAAAAGAAAGCAATAAAAGTAAACTGTTATGCCCCAGAGTTAACCAGATCATAGCTCTGTCTAACGTGACCAGAACACCCTGAGGTCAGGTAGACGACATTGGGTGAGGGGAAAGGAGGAGGGTAGGGG
>VCRD01005649.1:0-10526 GCA_006783055.1 Trinorchestia longiramus
AATGTTTCAGATGACGACAAACTTTTTCATTTATGACTTCCTTCTTTACAATTAACCATTGACATTTCTGAATGTTGTTTTAAACAAATTATTTCCGATGTTGAAGTTGTTGTACATTAAAGATGTATATTAATTAATATTTTAGGACTGGATTTACGGCAGAACAAGGCGTTGTTTCTCCGAAGAGTTTTGGTAGCTGTAGCAGGCTGTGCTGCCTGCAACTTTCACCTTCCGAACACGAACTTACTATAGCAATTCTCTGTCGTTTATTCTGATTTTCATTAAAAATAATCCGCTACATTTTTCGTGAAGAAACGCGCGGTGAAACGTCAGAAATGGTCGAATGTGTTAAGAAATTGACAGTACAGCCACACACTGCACAGTACAGCCACACACTGCACAGTACAGCCACACGCTGCACAGTACAGCTACACACTGCACAGTACAGCCACACACTGCACAGTATGGCCACACACTGCACAGTACGGCCACACGCTGCACAGTACCACCACAAACTGCACAGTACAGCCACACGCTGCACAGTACAGCTACACACTGCACAGTACAGCCACGCACTGTACAGTACAGCCACACACTGTACAGTACAGCCACACGCTGCATAGTACACTCACATACTGCACAGTACTTCACTAACAATATTCTTTTGCTATTCGTGCTTTTCTGAGATTTGTTGTACATAGCAGGCATCCCACAATTTCAATAAGTTGTCTATCTGTAGTGTACGAGTGGTAGTCTACGCTTGTGGTAAAACTTTGTCAGTATATACAGGGTGTAAAAAAGTTGTATACGATACCGATGTTAAGGTTTCAAAATCAATCGGTTAACACGTTAAATTTTGAAACATTAATACATACATCCTGGACACCAATGTATACATTTTGGTAGACAACCTGAACAGTAGGTTCGATCTTTATCTCTGACGCCAGTTCAAGTTTCCAACCCATATAGCTGTGAGACTTAATATAAAATTCAAACATTAAACTTGAGTTGTGCGATAAATGATTCAGTAATTACTAAATAATTTTGGGTTTCTGTGATTATCGTTAGAACTTTGTAGTGAGCAAAACACCAGAAGTTGTTACACATTTTATACCTAAAATTTGGCGTTTAATGCTTCTGAATATTCGTCACTGTTATATTGTCCACTAAATTAAATACACTACCTGAGCATTTTAATACAAGCCTCTGAAAGCCATCAAGACATTCCATATACCTGCTTATAGTGCAAATTAATTGTTCACATTTTCTTTATTCTGTTCTTAATTCCCTCCATGTTTTGGTGGGTAACGCTGTGGTTGATTCACAATAAGGCCTATCACATCATCCTTATCTTCAGGACTTTATCAGCCACTTCATCTTTGTCATCAAAGCTTCAAATAACTAAAAAAAGTCCTTCATGTGTTCTTATTTTGTGAAGCTCAGGAGATCATAGAATAAAAATTACAAACAATTTTATCAATTTCATATGATTAGGAACAGTTTCCATAGGAAACGACTGTTGAAAGTGTGACAACTGCAACAATCAGTAATAATTGCTATGGCAACTACAATAACAGAAAGCTACAATGGATATAACATTTACAACGGCAAAGTTACAAAATGTAAGTTAAAAAAACATTACCATACCCTTTTTTGTAACTTCTACTTTTCCCTTAGAAGACAAGTAGTTTACCAACATTATTTGATATGTGGGCAACTTTTCTGCATCTTACAATTTAGTGTAGAATATTCTGTTCAGTTAGACCAATACCTGCTACTCAGTAGTAGAAGATCCATTATGAGTTTTTTAGGAGAAGTGTTTTTTAAACTAGGCAACTCGCAGCGTTGAAAGTTATGGTTGTTAAAAAAATGAGAACCGCAGATTTACGAATTGGGGTTGGGAGATAAAACCTCAGTGTCGAGAATTGAGAATTGTTGAAAAATGAATCACACAAAATTGTGAGTTGGGGGACTTTGAAAAGGGAAACATCAAAGTTATAGGTTGGAATAATTGAAAGATAAAACCACAAGATTTCGAGTTGGGTTTGTCTGGTTGATGAGGTACGGATTTGGGTTTTAAAACTACAATGGCAAATTGGCGATTCAGAATATTAATAAGCTCTGCACTGCGGACTTGGTATAATTGGATACATAGAAGCATCATGTTGTAGTTTCTATTAGTAGTTGTTCAGGAATGAAAAACTATTTGATAAAAAGTAGTTTAATTTTCGAGATGCACTGGAAATCGTGTTGTCCTTGCCTCACGGAAACCCAGAGTCCCTTTCTCCTTCACGTGGTGCCAGAGTCACGTTGAAGAGGGCTGTCGGGCTAGTAAATCTGCGCAACGTGTTTTTTAAATGCAGTATATATTTCTACAATACAATGTATATAAAACATCCCAACAAAAGTATGAAAATATAAAACGTTTTATCGAGAGTTGGGACATAATTTTTTATTATATTTTTCATTTCTACTTTCTCACCATTCCTCATTCATGCAATTGACGTGAGTGAAAGAAAACTTCAAAATTCGCCCCAAAATTATTTATTTTAAACTGCAGCTGCTCTCAAGTCGAAACTCAAAACTTCCACTTAATTAATACAAGTAATTTAATCAAATTGATTGACGTTTTAAAATGAAATCCAAGGTTTAACTGAAGTCTAACGATTTTAATTGTTCGTCCTGAGCAGCGTATCTGGAAAATTTGAACTTCTGTGTACATTTCTGTGAACGGTGAAAAAACTTATACAAGAATCTAAGCTGCAGTGCAGTTGCTTGAGTTCAGGCTGGTAGGCGGAGTGTCATTACACTAACCAGATGCCTATTTGAAGCTTTTTTAGAGGGCCACAGTTCGACCAACCAACTCCCCAACCAACTCCTCAACCAGTGAGCTGTGAAAGCACATCATCAACCTCAAAATGTTCAAACACTGGACCTGAGGATGGAAGCTACTGCAAAGAACACTAAAAAGAGATCGTTAGGGAATTCAGGGCATGCCTTAGCAACTAATCGTAGACTTTGAATGCAGTGTACAAATGTTTAGGGAAATAGAATTTGTGAAGTTGAAATATAAGAAGGAATTCAAATAGATTATATTGACATTTTCATAAAATCTTGAATAGCGGTAACTTCTCTTACTCCTTGTTATACATTTGAAATTGACTCTTTTGCTGGTCATGGAGTTTGAAAACAAAGGAAAGACTCAACTTACCTTCTAGTCTGTGGTTACATGGACAAGTTTTCGATAACCCAAATAAAACACGACGTAGAAGAATAGGATAGGAGTTCAGAGCACTTAAAAACTGATAATGTTAGCAGATAACTGGAAGGGGTCACGTCTTAAGTACATAAATGTCCACAGTTCAGGATACTTAGAAAACAGAACTGTACATACAACAGCTATTTTGTCTTAAGAAATACCTTTCATTTTGAAAAGTCATTCATCTGAACCCTAAAAAATTGATCTTTTTTTCATCCCTCTCCGTCCTTGCATGTATCATCAGTTTAGTCTATCATTCCATGAATAATTTTTTTTAGAATAGAATAGAATAGAATAGAATAGAATGAGGCTATAGGAACGAACCTTCTGGCCCATTCTTGGGTCAGATAATTACTTCGATAATTATTCGGTTGTTTTACCCAAGTCTCATGCCGTATTTCTAGCCGCGTCAACCATGTCGGCAGCGGGATTCGAACCCGGGTCTTCCCGCTCGCAAGCAGATTCGCTCACCAGTCGACCAAGCTGGTGATGACCAGCTTAGCTAAAGCTATTTCCTAAAAATTTCAGGTCATAGCAATGTGTTCCTACAAGCCTCTATTCAAATCACAAGATTAGCGACGCATTATCATTGGAAGCATAACTCCTAGCCTTAAGATGTTAGCATCAAGAATTTAAAAACCATTGTATATTTCATGTATATATGAATGGGATAAAATTTATTTCTTTCTTTCATGCCTACCAGTTTTTTCAGTTACTGATTACAACACAAACCGCCGGCCTCTAATCTTATGAAGGGTGGAAAAATTCTTTGAATATCTCGCTTATTAAAACACGAAGAAGAAAACGAGTTTTGGTGCCAAACTTTAGATTGTGCGAAGAGAAGCAATGAATCACAATAATTCGGTAAAATTAAAAAAAAATTTAAACTAAATTTACTGTTGCATTCAGAGAACTTCTAGAGACCCATCAATGATAGGCTGAGTTTTCTCACGAGTATTAGATTATTATTAATTCTACCGGTGATTATTTTGAAGTGCAAACGAAAATAAAGAAGCTAAATTACGGGAGTACTAAAAACAAGTTATTGTAGACGGCATGAGACTTTGATAGCTACCTAAGAATGGACCAAACGGCTTGTTCTTGTTGCCCTATTCTTTTCTATTCTATTATTTTTATTTTATTCTATTTTGTTTTATTCTTGTCAGGGAAATTAAGCTCCAAGCTCTAGAAACTCGGAAACATGAGCAAAAATATAAAAACTAACCATATTGAATATTAAAAAAAACTCAGAGCAAGCATGCCATTTTCCTGTACCGTATATAAATTTTCTATTTCTATAATTATATGCAATGCAGTTGCAGGGTCATCAAAGGGAAATGGTTTCTTCTCTTCACACATTGCCAGCGAAGGTGAGTCCTTTACGTTAGGTGTCAATTTTAGAGCCTTCGAGTGACTCTGTGTACAAACTAAAGATTTGCACAGGTTAGGTTAGGCTTGAGTTTTACAGAGCCTTCTAATAAGTATGTGTACAAACTAAAGATTTCCACAGGTTAGGTTAGGCTCGAGTTTTACAGAGCTTTCTAATGAGTATGTGTACAAACTAAAGATTTCCACAGGTTAGGTTAGGCTTGAGTTTTACAGAACCTTCTAATGAGTATGTGTACAAACTAAAGATTTCCACAAGTTAGGTTAGGCTTGAGTTTTACAGAACCTTCTAATGAGTATGTGTACAAACTAAAGATTTGCACAGGTTAGGTTAGGCTTGAATTTTACAGAGCCTTCTAATGAGTATGTGTACAAACTAAAGATTTCCACAGGTTAGGTTAGGCTCGAGTTTTACAGAGCCTTCTAATGAGTATGTGTACAAACTAAAGATTTCCACAGGTTAGGTTAGGCTCGAGTTTTACAGAACCTTCTAATGAGTATGTGTACAAACTAAAGATTGAGACCGGTTAGGCATAGCAAAATACGCGTTAACTTTAAATGATATTAGAATAGAAAATACCTATAAAAAGTTTAAATTATGATTTCACTTTTTCACGGGAACGTACTCGTAAGTATCCATTGAGGCAATCGTTCACTTTTATTTAGGGGATGTCAAAATCATTTATTTCCTTGCAAACTCAAATAGTTTTTTATCAATTGGTATGGAAATTAAAGCCTATGATAACTATTTCACTTCCCTGATGTTACGGTATTACAGCCGTAAGCACGTCAGAAGTTACGGCACTACAGCCGTAAGCACGTCAGAAGTTACAGCACTACAGCCGTAATCACGTCAGAAGTTACGGCCAGAAATTACGGCCAGAAGTTACAGTCAGATGTTACGGCCAAAAGTTACATACAAAAGTTACGGCCATAAGTTACGGCTAGAGGCTACGGCCAAAAGTTATGGCCAGAAGTCACGGCTAAAAGTTACAGCCAGAAGCTACGGCCAAAAGTTACGGCCAGAAGCTACGGCCAAAAGTTGCGGCCAGAAGTTGCAACCAGAAGTTGCAACCAGAAGTTGCAACCAGAAGTTGCGGCCACAAGTTGCGGCCACAAGTTGCGGCCACAAGTTGCGGCCACAAGTTGCGGCCACAAGTTGCGGTTTTCTACTCCTTACGGTACCGCTGCGTACATGAATTAAATTTTCTATCATTTTTATTGTGTAATTTTGCGAGTGTTTACACTTCCAAAATTTAACGGAACTTAATGCATTTTAACTCTATGCGTTATGTTCAAATATTTTATTCGGTATCACCAAATAATTTAATTTTACTAGTACACAGAATAATTTAATCTTACTAGTACATAGAAGTTGGACAAGAAATCATGTTTCTTCTCCACTGGTTACCATCGTAAAGTTTCCCTAAAACAGAACTTCAGCGTGTCTGGTGTACACGTGTGCACATGCTATGTACATATTATAATATATGTATACATGTTATATACACGTGTTATGTATCACTTCAATAAGCATACGTTTACGTAATAAACAATCGATGGGACAGAGATACGAGTTATCTGCAATAAAGTCAGGTGGAGATTGACGAGGACATCAAGCAGATCTGTTGCATTAAGTACTAGCATAACATTTGTGATGCAATAAAGCCTAGGAAATTGTGAGTATACTGCAGTAGTTAGCTGGGAGACTTTTAGTATAGTACAATAGTTAGCTGGGAGACTTTCAGTATACTGCAATGATTAGCTAGGAGACTTTCAGTATACTGCAATGGTTCACTGTGAGATTTTCAGCATACTGTAATGATTAGCTGGGAAATTTTCAGTATGCTCCAATGGTTTGCCAAAAGATTTTGAATACAATCATATGATCCACTGTCGTTCTTGAAGTAGATGCATTTTAAAATACTTTATTCTATGAATCGATCGGAAATAATGTGAAATTATATAATTATATGAATGACTACGTACACAATATTTCGTTCAGTCAAATAAACTCTTATTGAGTTCAAAAAATCGCCGCATCCGGAGAAGATTCTTGGGCCCTGCAGATTGTCGGTAAATTCTATTCCAAGTTTTGAGTAACTCGGAGGTTTACTCTACTTGAGTCTTGATAATGGCAATAGGACGACTGATGATAACACTGATAAGATCCAACCTCTCTTAGTCTGCCGTTAGAACAGACCGTAATGCTCACGGGTTCATTCGCCGTGTGGGCGCTAACTGTTCTCTCCAACACTCATCATGAAAAACAAATTCATGAGTACCGTTTTAAGTGATCAGTGCCGGCAAAACGTCCTGGTATTTCAACGCTTTAATCAAAGTAAAAAATAACTGAAGTGGTAGGAACTGACGACGTTGTGGTTAGCTAGTTACCGTAGTTACACAGGTCGTGTGTGTTGTGCTTTGCTGAAGCCGCTCAACCGGCTGTGACGTATGTATTCGTAATTCGGTTGTCATAAATTCGACTAATGATCGAAAAGTGTGACTGCATGAAGTTAACAAATAAAGACAGGCAGACCATCTAATTAGTTGATTCTAATATCGATAGTCACCATTACTATAGTTACGATTATAATTATTATTATTATTATTACGACGGACATCATGCAGTACGTTTAATATCCGCCATTGTTCATAAAGTGATGTAAAAAATGTAAGGATTGTATGCTTCTGAATGTATCACGCTTGAATGAAACTCGTGAGGCTTGCATAATCAAATCTTACATAACCATTGTTTCCAACATGTTTAACATTAGTATAATAATTTGTCTCTGTTGTCTACTAGATATTATGACGGTATATTATGCCAAGATTGAAGTTTCGTACCCTCGTGCTTGTATGTATGATACGTCTTTGTATTTGATAGAAAGAACCTGCTTTTTTCGCTGTCAGTCCTTTTTAAATTCATGTCTAGGCCTAATTTTTAAATCAAAGTTGTAATTTCAGATTGACGGTTGCTGAAGTTATTTCATACAAGTAATATTGCTAACAAAATAGCAATTTAAACGCACATGTACCTCTCTGTTGGCTTTCAATTAACAATTATATAGGAACTTAAGTTTATTTACCCCTAATGGCAATCAGCTACACGAAAACTACATCTAATTTTTTCTGAGATTTTACTACTACGTTGAGCATAAAAACTTAGTTTTCAAACTATGTGTGTTTGTAAACAATTTCCTTGGCATGAAATTGCAAAGTTCCTCTACAATTTCATATAAATGGAAGAAAGAAATGCATAACTTTTCGTTTTACTGGACACCAACATGCTAATTATAGTATGCGGTGCAAACTTATTTTCATAATTTATTCACATAGAATATCACCATCTAAAAATAGGTTTGTGGCCTTTCTTAATACTAAGTTCCGTTTACTTAGATTTCACAGTTTTCCAGTTGCCCTATTCTGATTCCAAAGCATATTGTATTTAAATTAACATAACAAATCTTTCAGCTTGTTGATCAAATTTCGTTTGGGTGAGTCGGAAGGTCTAGTTGTTTACACTTTCATTTTGGTCTATATTTATAGTGTATTTTCAATATTCAAAATATATTCTATATCCTACACTAACTTTGGTGCACAATAATAGTCAGATTTTGACGATTTGAAGTGTGGAAGGTCGAGTGGTTTGCATGCAATTTTATTAGATCCTATTAAGATCACCAAAACTCTCATGTATGTAAAATCTACGAACACTTATACAGAAAATAATTTGTTTTTGTTTTGGGTGCGAAAATGAATTTAACATTGATGTATTAAGTGGCAATGAAGACCTGACAAAGAAGGAGTTAGGTAGCAACTCAAGAATAGACCAAACAGCTCGTTCCAGTAGCCATATTCTATTCTAACCAATGTTTCCTTCAAAAAAATTCCCGTTATCCTTAAATGTTCTCCATCTTCCAATCTACCTTAACAAATTCATTGCGGTTGCCTAGCTGGTGCAAATCTTTACTTTGTACATACAGTCACTTGAAAGCTTTGAAAAAATTACAGAACCTAACCTGGTTGACCACCGGTGGGTCATACTGCAATGAATGTGTTAAACATTTATAATGGAAGCACAGATAATTGGTATTCACTCAGCAGGTTAATTTTTCTAAATTCCATACTGTTTGTCAAATCTTTATTCATTATTTTGCTAACGTTTATGAGTACACATTGTGATTATTTTTGTTCATTATTTATTAATGGAAGCGATTGAATGAGCTTCAATGTTAAGAGGTTGAATGAGCTTGAATTTAATACAGATGAATGAATCGTAATGTAAAGCAATTGCATGAGCTTCAATATAAAACAATTTAGTAAGTTTTTATCTATAGTGTTTGAATGAGCTTTAACCTAGAGCGAATGAATGAATTTAGTCTACGGTGATTGAATGAGCTTTAATCTATTCTAGAGCAACTGAATGTGCCTCAATCTAAGACACTTTAATAAACATGAATTTACAGCTATGAAATAAGCTTTGCTGTTAACTGATATTTAAAATAGTGAAGTCTCACGTCACATGATTTCATTTGCTTGCAGGTTTTGATTTTTTTTTAGGCTCACATTGTGCAGATAAAGCAAGAAAATGAATACTTCCATGTCGTATGCTGTCTTCCTCGAGCCGAGAGGAGTTTTGAAAATCCTACAATTTGTGAGCATTAAAGCACTGCAAAAATAAAATTAGTTTAATCGTACAGCTGTATCTTCATATAAAATGAGTTCAATTTGAAATTTCATTTTTTCCTGGTGTGTCCTCATCATATGTTTGAATAATTATTGATTTCTTAAGTAGTTTTCTCCGCTAGTTCTTGCGTTAATTTTCATATGGATGCATGCCACCCACGTTTAGAAAAACAATGATATTTTAGTAAAGGAATATCTACGACGTAAGGGATAACTTAGGAATCTTGAGTTTGTGTTTTAATCAGAAATGCAAGTAGGCGAAATGTTGATGTCTGATATTAGATTAAATAGTAGGAAGTTTGTGCTGCTCATGCGCCAGTTTTCTGTCTTGTATGATATAGGCCTATCAAAATAAAGGTAAACGCCAATAAATTTTGTCATGTATTAAAATGAAGTCATTTAATAATAAAACACTTAATAAGAAGGATAGAAATGTTTCCAGTAATGATAATAAAATAATAATATTCATAACAATGATGTTAATAATACAATAATACTAATTCCTGACAAACGTAAACTTTGATACTGTAAATTGTGAACGCACTCACGCACGTATACACTCTTTCCTTCTTTCCTCCACAATATATATATATATATACTAATGCATGTTTATATATATATATATATATCATGAATCATAAGTTGTAAAATGATAGATGAAAATTGTAATAATTATAGTTGGATTCTCTTACATATTTTGAGAATCTCGATCATTTTTCCCCCTAATAACCGCTGGACTAAAATAAGATCAGAATGCTCACGCACAGGGCAAGGATGTTAACTCTTGTTCTAGAGAAAGTAACAGGAAATTATAATAAAGACCCAAATAGTATGTTCATTTTTAAATCATTAGTGTTCAGAACCGTCATGCACAAGGTAATTCGAGATTCTTCTTCATAAATAAAACAAAAAGATATTCAATCCCAAGAAATTCATGACAAAAATGCTCAGTTTTACTTTTTCCTTAGATCTGTGGTAGCAAACGAACATTTTGAGCAACCGTCACAACTGTGAACGGCAATGAGATTTTGATCACGATTTAAAATACTGAATTTTTTTTGCAGATTTTCGTGATCTGTGCATTTGCATGCACGTGTGACTTCAGGGGCCATGTTGTGCTGTCTCTTTCGTGCCTAGAAGACAATACAACTGAGGTGACAACAACACAAACAACAGAAACAACACAAACAAC